>BSBK01001216.1:2337500-2462500 GCA_027943335.1 Chamaecyparis obtusa
ATGTCATACCAAGGTTGTTTTCAAATACAAGTAGTTACAAAATAACCATATCAACCAACTCTGGGTGGTTGTATTGGTTTTTACAATCAAAATCAACTCCTAAAGTAGTTTCCCACTAAAATGATATATAGTCGTTACATCCAAATTTTAATTTTCAAACTTTGAAAATAACTTAAAACTAATTAAAAATCAAGTAAATTAAAAACTCCTAAGGTCTTGAAACACCTTGGAGACTTATTGTAAGCACTTCTAACCCCTAAAAAATCTCTTGACTCTCTTAGACACTAATGGTCCACTTACAAGCAATTTGGGCCTTTAGGCCATTAACACAACCTTTACATTGAAATGTCATTTCATAACATTAAAAATGATTATAGGCTCTAATATCTTATAATTGATATGTTTTCCACTCATAGGATCTTTATCCATCTTCTTTTCCCTCTAATCCTCATTGAATGTCTTTAAGGTCTTCATTTTCCTAATGCCTTGATTGGTTGTCCTTGGTGCCCCTGCACCATTCTCCCCACCTCCAATGAAACTCTTGTCCCAAGAGTTGTTATTTATTTGCCTCCTTACAACTCTTAGGTCAATATGAAACTTAGGGATCAAAAAGTCCCCTAAAGTGGCCTTATTTCTCACATTACTCCAACTTTCATTCATACATAAAACATTAGAAGAAAAACTTTGATTTGTTGATTGTCCTTGTGTAGGATAGTGAGAAGGTTTTAGGACCTTCATCTCTGATCCATTTCTTGGATAATATCTCTACACAACTATCCCTACCCCATTTCTATGTTTTTTTTCAACCATAGTACATTTGATTTCCCTAATTTGTATAAATTTTAGATGCTAAGGATCCTCTCCCTTAGGACTGTCATGATTCCCTCTTGAATGCAATTTCTTTCCACTATTCCACCCACTATCATATTGCATTTTCATACTAATATCCTCCCCAAAACACATTATTATTGGCTCATCTTGGTTCTTCAACAATGGGTATAACTCATATCTCCTACCATCTTGATGGACTAAGTATTTATTTTTATAGCCATCATGGATAACTCTCCTAGACCATTTCCAAGATCTTCCCAAAATCAAATGCCCACAACTCATGTTGAGGACATCACACAATACCTTGTCCCTATATCTTCCAATTGAAAATTCAATCATGAATTATTCATAAACAATAATATTATGATTCACATTCACCCAAGTTGCATAATATGGCCTAGGGTGTGGAAATTTTTTCAAATTCAACTTCCTAAAAAATTCATGAGACACTACATTATGACTTCCTCCTGATTCAATAAAGAGTTTTCGTACCTTTCCTTGGATCAAAAAATTTCATCTGAAGATGCTTGGATTGTATGGTGCTTTATTTCTTCTTCCCAGCCACAAGTATCCTCCTTCTTTGGTAATGCCATGGTAGGCTCGTTCTACTCTTCTTTGCTTTCCTCTTCTACCAAGTTTACCCTCCTTTCACTACCCTTGTCTTCATTCCATCTAGGAAATCTAAATGATTGATGACCCACTTGATTGCAATTAAATAATCTACATGTAAACACTCCATTTCCTCTTCCGCCACGTCTTCCACCTCTATACCCTCCTCTTGTATCATAGCTGAATTTATTCTCCTTCTTATTCTCAATGCTTTTCTAAAAATTAGAATGTTTCCTTCCACATCTTCCCCTCATAAAATATCCTCCTCTTGTGCCTCCTTGCATCTCCTTCCTTCTCTTGATATTGTCCTCAGCCTTTATGGCCAATTTATAACACTCTTCAACTGATCTAGGGGTAAGAAGACTAAGTTCATCTTGGATATTGAACCTAGGTCCCCACATGTACCTTGAAATATTTTCTTCAACATATTCTTCATGACTCACTCTTATGTCCAACTTGTGAAATTATTTAGTGTACTTTTGTACATCCATGTCTTTTTTCTTGAGACCTTGCAACTTCTTGTATAACTGCACCCTATAATCATTGGGGAAAATTTTTTCCTTCATCTTATCCATCATAGTATACCAAGATGAAAGCTTGGACTTCCCACTCTTCCATCTTTATACTTGAACATAATCCCACCATAGAAGTGAATGTCCCTTCAACCTATACTTTTTAATCTTCACCTTTTGTCCATCTTCAACATCTTCACATTTAAAGAAGTTCTCTATGGCACTGAACCAGTTTATTAGTTCTTCACCATCCATCTACCCTTCGTACATAGGAAAACCTTCTCTTGCACTTGTGTCTCCACTCTTTATGGATTTTTCAAACATATCCATCCTCAAATCATTAGGATCCATCCATGCTTCTTCTTGGGGTACCTCTTCCTCTTCCTCAACTCCAACTTCATCATTGGTACAAGAGCACCTAGGGTCTTTAGGCTACGTTGGTATAACTATTTTGGCTTGTAGTGAGCTTAGCCAAGTCACTATTTAAATAAGGTCTTTTAAGAGTCCCTAGTGAGTGTGTGGGGTGTAACAAGTCCTAGGAAGGTTGGTTGGAGCCATGAAAGGCCTTTACTAGGCTTGGTTGAGTCTTAAGTTTTCTTTGTTTTATTGCCAAACTACCATACTAGCTAGTCAATGTCTAGGTTGACATTCTAAAACAATGGAATAGGGAAGGAAAAAGGTACTCTTAGAAGGTTTGAGCCACCATTGAGGTCATTTAAGACTCATTGGAGTGGTCTAAACAAGTTGGACAACAAAGTTGTAAAAGTTGGCAATGACAACTTTGTACTTTTGCAAAGTTGTCATCATAGCATTTGGTCAAAATAACTCTTGAAGGATAGAAGTAGTTAGGGATCCTTTTGATCAGTTTTTTTTGGTGTCCCTAGACTACTTAAGTGTTTTTGTGACCAAGGATCAATATTGGCATTTTTGTAAGATTTTTGTTTAAGTAAATTAATTATAGGTGTGCTCTCAAACTTAGTGACAGTGCTAAGAGCTTAGTTATTCCTAAGATATGGATTAAACCTAAGCCTATCTTTACATGTGTTAATACTTAATTATTAATAGCTTCTTTTGTATACATTTTATTGGTAGTTATTGTTGGCATTAAGCAGAATTGCCACTAGTGACAACACTTATTTGCATTCTGAGTGCAAACTGAGCAGAATAGTGCAAACTGAGCAGAACAGTGCAAACTGAGCAGAATAGTGCAAACTGAGCAGAACAGTGCAAACTAAGCAGAATAGTGCAAACTGAGCAGAACAGTGCAAACCGAGCAGAACAGTGCAAACCAAGTAGAATAGTGCAAACTGAGCAAGATAGTGCAAACCGAGCAGAACAGTGCAAACCGAGCAAGATAGTGCAAACCGAGAAAGACAGTGCAAACCGAGCAGGACAGTGTAAACCGAGTAACATTATGTCTACCGAGTCACTAGTATTTACCGAGTTCAAAACCTACCGAGTGGTTAGTATGAACCGTGCCTTCACTTCTATCGAGTGCATGACAATGCCAAGTAATGCAGTGGACGCCGAGTATCAGAAATTCACCGAGTTAGTTTGCAGGAACCGTGTAACCATACTTGGGCCGACTTAGTGGCACTTATGTTTATTTGTCAAGCTGACTTTGTAATTGTAATTAATTTTTTAGACTTGTATATAAACAATGTTGTAAAAATGTCAAGATGAAAGAATATGAGTATGAATGTGAAAAAGAAAGAAAGGTAGAGATAAGTGAATTACAAAGGGCTACAGCAGTACAGGGAACAGCAAAGACAAATTCATCATAGAAGGTGATCAGTACATCAGCGAATCTCAATCAGCAATCCAGTTGCAAAGCAAGAGATCTACTGTTTCATCCTAACAGGTGAATCAGTACTAAAATCCTTTAACCAGGTAGACTTAACAGTCTTTTGTAAAATCTCTTTATCGAGTGCATACTTCATTGTATGTTTGTAAATCCTTTAACAGGGTGGATTTAGCAATCCTTATTGCTCCTAATAGGGCAGATCATCAGAAGTGATCAAATTGTAAGCCTTAACCGGCCAACTTTATTCTGCAATACTAAAGCTTTGTGGGTTTCATCCCCACCCTAGTTTTACTTTCTTTTTGGAAGGTTTCTGGGTAACCAAATCTATGTGTCATTGTTGTGAATGCTTTTAAGTTTCATGCTTTCTATATGCATAAGGAAAAAGTGAACTATATGTTAATACATCTGTAATTGTAAGAAAATTTGGAGTTACTGATTCACCCCTCCCCTCTCAGTAACTCGGTTAATTCCTGAATATTTCCAACAATTGGTATCAGAGTAGAGTTGGTTCTCAAGATAAAGCTTAACTAGCTTGAGCAAAGATCCAGGACAATGGAGGTATTCAAACTGAACAAGGTGATTGAAAATGAAAAGCTAGATATGGAAATGGCCATAGCTAAACTTAAGGAAGCAAAAGAACATCTTTCCCAATCCCTAAGAAGAAGGAAGGAACTTGCAAATCAGATGAATGATCAGAATTACATTGAAGAAAAGATTGAAGATCTTTTTCCCTCAAATAGCTCAGATGAAGAAAACAATGCTGTCAAAGAACTCCTAGAAAAGAATGGGTCTCTGCAGGAAGAAGTGAGAAAATTAAAAAGAGAACAAGAGCTACACTCAACAAAATTTTGTGAGATCTTAGAACAAAGAAACAAGTTGAAAGATGAATTAGATGGAAGGAACAATGAAGTCCAAAATAAAACCCTTCAGCTAGAAAACCTAATTGATCAGATCTCCCATACAAATGAGGAAATTCTGAATCTAAGATCAGAAATAGAAAACACAAGAGAAGAACTAAGATCTGAAAAGGAAATCAATCTAAGATTGGTGGATGACCTAAACGCTGAAAAACAAATCAATGAAGGAATGTTGAAAAGCCAAGAAGACTTGAATCAGCTATATGAACGAAATCTGCATAGGCAGAAAGGAAAAGCAGGACTTGGATACAAAGGAGAAGGTGAATCTTCTAAGCAAGGTACTCAAAGAAATCAGAAACCTACTTGTAATCATTGTGGTAAAATAGGACATACTTCAAATAAATGTTGGAGTAATGAAAAAGCAAAATTCAATGGAAAATGCTACAATTGCAATCAACATGGTCACAAAGCAAATGAATGTAGGGAAAAACCAAGATTCAGAGGTAATTGTCACAAATGCAACAAACAAGGTCACAAAGCATCCGAGTGCAGATCCAAGACATTCAATCGAGTAGAACAAATTATGAAAGCAATGTTTGGATGGGACTACAACACCTGGTGTAGATGTCATTACTGTGGAGAATATGGACACATTGGCATGAACTGCATAAAACATCATCTAAGGAAAAGAGATACTACCGTAAGATGCTTCAAATGCACTAAACTCGGTCACATAGCAAGAAACTGCATTAATGCTAGTGAAGTTGAAGATGGAAAGAAGAATGAAGCAACTAAGGTCAGGAAACAGGTGAGACAAAAGTGGATTCCTAAATCTATCGAGCAAACCAGTCCAAGTAATGGAATGGGTGGCTCTACCGACTCAAACTAAATTTCCAAGAAAGCACTGGAACTGTATTCTCATAGACAAACTTCAAGCAGTTCCAAAACTGAATTAAAAGAAAGATCTAAATCAACATACAAGATGCAGTAAGATCATAGGAAGGTCAGTATCAGTCTTTACCGAGCAAGGTCAGTATTAGTTTTCACCAAGCAAGGTCGGTACCAGTCTTTACCGAGTGAGGTCGGAGCATTATGAATTCTCGAGTTCACCGAGTTGCAAAGTCTTTACCAAGCAATTAATTCTTAGTGGGTGACAGTCTATCAGAATTCATACCCTAATTTATACTAAGCATTAATGATAGAGTTGTAAACAAAAGGCAAGAAATCGAACTCATTCCTCACCGTGAATTTTAGCACTTTGAGAGCAGAAAATTTCAAGAACAATCCAGCGATTCAAATTCTTTTTGCGAAAAGAATTTTCTGTGAGCTACCATGGCATCATCCAGCACTTCAGCAAAGAAAGGATCTGAAATGTTAGTCCAAGGGGAATGGAGAGCACCAGATTTCAAGATCATGCCCGCAATTGCAATAGCCCTAGACCCGAACAGAGCTCAATCTTAGATTCCTCCTAAGGTACTACTTATTAATGATATTTGCAATCATTCAACTATGCAATTCATAAAGTTTGAAACCTAGAACTAGATATTGTGCATGAAGAACTATGTGTGGATGGTATTCTAAAACCCGAGCACAAACATCTAGAAGATAAGGGATTAGTTCACATTGCACATTTACCTCGAAACTTTCAGGAGAAATGGGTTAGATACATTCTCAGCCATATACATGATGGAAAGATTTGGCTTGAGCAACCCATAGAGATCACCAAGAAGATGATTCATCAAATCACCGGTCTTCCCATGTTGAACAAAGAAAAAACTACCAAAACCCTAGGTCGGTCGGAACTGGAGAAGAAAACCCTAGCTGAGTGGGACGGTAGAGGCATGAAAGTTAGCAGCATTACCGATGCTGAACTAAAGTTTGGTACACACATAATTGCCCATAAAATATATAGTTCAAGTCAGCAGAATAGTGTCTCCTGTGAAGCTATTGACCTAACATACAAAGTGGTCAAGAACAACTTATCATTTGACCTTGCAGATTTATTGTTAAAACAGTTTAACAAAAACATGGAAAGCATTCAAACTTCCAAAAACAATCCATGTAAGTTTGGATCTCTACTAGTCTGTTTATTCTTCTATGTTCAGAAATTCTTCCCTTCCAAAGGAAAAGTTGTATGGAGAAAAGATGTGCCAGTCCTTTATGAGATAAATGAATACATCTCAAAAATGGGTGAAAATTTTGAAAACATCATGGATAGTTATTTTGAGTCTTTCAAAGAGAAAATGAATGACAGATTCTGAATTCCATAGAAGTTGGTGGAAGATTATAAGGATGACATTTGTTTCATGGTAGACTATGACAATGTATATATTCAAGTAGCTAAACTGAGGATTGTATATGTAAAACCTCTTCCTTATGAGGTAAATATTGATGAAACCAAGAATATCATTGAAGCCCTTCTTAATCAGCCTGTTAATCCCAAAGCTCCATATTTTGGAACATATGATGAAGCAAAGGTGAGAATTGAATTAAGCATAAAGCTTCCACAGGCGGTAAACAAAGGAAAGAAGAGGATAGCCAAAATGCAAATGCTAATCGAGGACAAAGGAGAAAATGATGAAGAAGAAGAGGAAAAGGATGAGAAAATAGAGGAACCAGAAGCTGCAAAGAAGAAAGGAAAGGTTTTCATCACTAAGGCACCTAAGCCTCCCACTGCTGTATTTACAAGGAGAAGTGCAAGAGGTAAGGCAGACAAGGCAGACAAGGCAGACAAAGATATAGTATTCAAAAGGCCTCCTCTAAACTTTCAAGAGAGGATCAAACTTTTTAGAGACGGATCAAGATCTGGAGTAAGTAACATAAAATCTTTTAAAGACTCTTACCAGATCAGAAACATAATAGAAGGAAATAGAAGATGTTGTTATTGAAAAGATGGGACAGTGGAAATACTCTCCTGATGAATTAGCCCCACAAGTTCCAACAGTCTTATTAAATCCAATAAAAATGAGATGGAGCAATGCAAAGCAAACTGTAATAGACATATTTGATCAAACCCTAAGACAGTTAATGCCGAGCTTGAAAAATGATGAAATAAAGAAGGCATTAAAGGAAAATGAAAATAAGATGACACTAAAGTTCAATACTTGTTTGATTCTGATCAACAATATTGAACCGGTTGTGAAGGCTGCAAATGCCACATGGAAGAACTTATACCATCTTCACCAACCGAGTATTGAAATAGTAATAATAAAAGATATTGAAGATGACAGTGATGAACAAGAAGAAGCCACTGAGGTAGATGATACTGTGAGGATAGCAGCAGAAGTCATTGCATCACTTCCTACCTGTCCAGTAAAAGTTTCTACATCTAGCCCGGAGACACCTTCAAGCATGGTTGTGACAACTTCAACTTTTGTCCAATCACCTATAGCAACAACATAAGCAACCACCATTTCTTCTACCGAGTTGCAGTCTCCCACTTCATCAAGTTTTCCAGCAGTAAGTATTCCATTTTTTATTCTACAAGTGTAAATATTTTAAGTTCTCCAATAGACAGTGTACCAGTCTCTATAGCCAGTCCTACTATGTCTATTGTCACTACTACTAAGGCATTAAGTACAAATAAGTCTAAGGCTCAACTGAGTATAAAATTTTTGGGTAACAATATAGTAGAGGATATAGACCTAGATGAAGAAATAGAGATTCCAACATTAGATTTTGCAAATCTATCAGCGGACCAAATGCAAAATATAGGTGAAATCCTCCAAAGGAAAGCTAAGCAAAAGAAGCTTAAAGAAGAGAGAGACAAGGAATATCAAATCATTAAGGATGCTAAAGACATTTTGTCTGATGCATTAGGTATTAAAGTAGACTCCTCTCAACATGTTTTGCTACAATTAGCTGAAGCAGTAAATAAATACAATGAGGATTCATCTGGGACAGAAAAGTTAGTTGAAAGGGCCGAGAAGAGATTCAACAATAAAGTGCTTGAGCACATTGCTCAGCACATAGCTATTAATCAAGTGGAATTGTCTTCAGATTTGTCAAACATTGAATCTACCTATTCGAATGTCACCTCTCTTTTGGCCAGACTGTGCAATATTGCCGAGTTCACAAAGGATGTCAAGGATAAAATGAATAAAATGGATGAGGATATGAAGATTAGCATACAGAAGCTGCAACTTGAACCAAGTTCAAGCTCTACTCATCACATGAAAATCTCATACCTATCAAATATGCAGTCAAATCTACTGAAAGAAGACACAAGGATCCGGTCCACACTGCTAGACATCCAGAACATGATCCTTCCCATCATGAATACAATGTATAAGCACATTGAACATTCCAAAACATTGATTCATGACAATCAGTTCTCTATAGCAGATCACATGATTGAACTCTCTACAGAAGTCCAAATTGCAATCCAAACATGCAAGATTCTGCAAGAAAATTGGGACAGAACCCTGGCACTAATAATGAAGGTACATTCTGATTTTCTATCAAATTTTGGATTCTCTCTGTAAATCACTTGTATATACACCTTTGGCATTATCATCAAAAAGGGGGAGATATGTATAGAAGAAGATTTGTATAGAAGAAAAAGTTAGCACATTGAAAGGGGGAGATAATGTATAAAGCCCTATGACAAAGACAAATTTTGAAAAAAAAATAAAAAATCAAAAATAAATCTCAGCATGATTCATGTATATAAGTTTTGGGCAATAAGTGTTTTTGTTACTAATGCCAAAGGGGGAGATTGTTGGCATTAAGCAGAATTGCCACTAGTGACAACACTTATTTGCATTCTAAGTGCAAACCGAGCAGAACAGTGCAAACTGAGCAGAATAGTGCAAACCGAGCAGAACAGTGCAAACTAAGCAGAACAGTGCAAACTAAGTAGAACAGTGCAAACTAAGCAGAACAGTGCAAACCGAGCAAGACAGTGCAAATCGAGCAGAACAGTGCAAACCGAGCAAGATAGTGCAAACCGAGCAAGACAGTGCAAACTGAGCAGGATAGTGTAAACTAAGTAACATTATGTCTACCGAGTCACCAGTATTTACCAAGTTCAAAACCTATTGAGTGGTTAGTATGAACCATGCCTTCACTTCTACTGAGTGCATGACTATGCCGAGTAATGCAGTGGATGCCGAGTATCAGAAAGTCACGAGTTAGTTTGCAGGAACCGTGTAACCATACTTGGGCTGACTTAGTGGCACTTATGTTTATTTGTCAAGATGACTTTGTAATTGTAATTAATTGTTTAGACTTTTATATAAACAATGTTGTAAAAATGTCAAGATGAAAGAATATGAGTATGAATGTGAAAAAGAAAGAAAGGCAGAGATAAGCGAATTACAAAGGGCTACAGCAGTATAGGGAACAACAAAGACAAATTCATCACAGAAGGTGATTAGTACATCAGTGAATCTCAATCAGCAATCTAGTTGCAAAGCAAGAGATCTACTATTTCATCCTAATAGGTGAATCAGTACTAAAATCCTTTAACCAGGTAGACTTAATAGTCTTTTGTAAAATCTCTTTACCGAGTGCATACTTCATTGTATGTTTGTAAATCCTTTAACAGGGTGGATTTAGCAATCCTTATTGCTCCTAATAGGGAAGATCATCAGAAGTGATCAAATTGTAAGCCTTAACTGGCCAACTTTATTCTGCAGTACTAAAGCTTTATGGGTTTCATCCCCACCCCAGTTTTACTTTCTTTTTGGAAGGTTTCTGGGTAACCAAATCTATGTGTCATTGTTGTGAATTCTTTTAAGTTTCATTCTTTCTATATGCATAAGGAAAAAGTGAACTATATGTTAATACATCTGTAATTGTAAGAAAATTTGGAGTTACTGATTCACCCCTCCCCTCTCAGTAACTCGGTTAATTCCTGAATATTTCCAACAGTTATTGTCTTCTTTTATTTCTTTTAAAAGTTCTCTTGTGGGACCAACTCACTAGTTCAACCATAGTTGAGGACACAAAAATGGCTCTGGCATGAAAATCCATGGAGGGAACTATAAGACCCTTTGGAATATGCTAGAGAATTATATATATATTGTATATATAGGTTTTTATGGCCAGGTGTGCAAAGGATCTATTTTTGTGATCAAGCTCTAGGTGAGCTAGATATTTCCTGGTTAGGAAGCTTGACTAAATTGGAGAAAGATAGAAGACTTCAGGGGTTCCAAGGATCAAACCAAGAATGGGAAAGTGAAGAATATGATCCAAAGAAAAAATCCTAAGAAGGATAGGTCATGAATAATATGATGAAGGAAGGAAAATCTTGTTCTTCTGTATGAATCAAAAAAAGGCAATTAGGCCTAGAAAGTATTCATGGTAATAGGAGGTATTGTACGGACTCTTTGAAGATCCAAGACATAGTAAATCTTCAGGAACTATGAAAAGGGTATTTAGATGTCAATTTTAATTTGGGACTTGTGTGGAAGATTGGAAAGTTATAGGCTGGAAGGAGGGTTGGAAGACCTAGTTAGGTTTAATATGGCTAATAGCATTATAGGCCTATTTTGTGGAGATCAACTATTGAATGAGATAGTTTGAGGGTTTATACACCTCAAATCCAATCAATATTTTCCAATAAGTTGTCTTCTATCCAAATTACATTGAATGATCAATTTGACAGTAAAGTTATGAACTTCAAGGAATAAGTTCATGCAAGGGTATATGGAGAAGGAATGGAATCACTATCTTGGTAGAGAGGTCTAGAGGAGTGTGAGGTCATTTCTAGTAATCCATTTGTTAGTGCTTAGATCTGTAGATGATTTAAGATTCATAAAATCTTGAAAACTATAACTCAAATAATCCCAATAGATGCATCTAACAAAATGCAAGCACTAAGGTATTAATGTTGTAAAACCTTCTTCACTTTGAGTATAAAACTCAGGCGGGTTTACCTTCTTAAAATCTTCTTTAAAGCATCAGAATAGACATCTATGCACTTGAGATAAATGTATCAACTTAAAGACATAAAAAAAAAGTAAATTGAAATAGTTTATCAATATTTTCTGGTGGCAACAGATGCAAATATATCTTAAACTAGTGCCTTATTTATTTGGGCAGTAGAGTTAAACCCTACCTCCACAAAATTCTATCAAGATAGATATACTAAAAACCAAATGAAATTCCTGACATCTCATTATTTTAATTCCTACACCTGCTATCAAATTCATACATGGACAATTAGTTCACAGAGACCTCCCTTAAGACTTCACTCTTTCCTTGAAAGAACTTAAGTTCAACCCCTATATTCACCTTGTGTGCAATGCATTGAAAAGCCTTACAATTTAATGCATAAGAAAACTAAAGCATCCATACAAAAAGAAAACAAATAGCATCAATAGAGTTCCAGTATCTTTGTATTAATATTCAAAATGTGTCAGTACAGTATCACCATGACTTCAGAGAAATAAGGTTCTACATTTCAGAACTTTCTTTACAAAATGTATTAACCACCCTTGAAAAGAGGAAAAACTTGCTATATGTACCCAAAACCATCTTGTAATCCTCAAAAGGATGCAACAAGCTTCAGATGGCTAGGAAAATGATTTGTACTAAAGAAAAAAAGTATAAATCAAAAGGCAGTGATTAGAACAACAAAAAGTAGTTCTCAACTACTTAGCAACTTTATAGGTGGCACCTTTGTCTAAAGATATTTTAGAGCAGTTACATAAGTAGTTGCATGAATGATGACCACCATTATAGGCTTACCTACATCATCCTTTGTTTGAAACATGATCTCCCTCAAATTTTGGATCAGGTGCCATGTGCACTCTATTCTTCTTCCTCTTCTGTCATCTGGGCAGCTAGCCTCTTCTTTTTCTTCTTTGTCATTTTGTCCCATCCTACCACATCATCATCAGATGGCCAATTATAGGCATACAATTCCTGTATTAATTTGATTTTTTGGTCCCACATGGAATCAATTATACTTTTACCCTCTGCCACAAACTGTATGCAATCACTTTCAATTTTAAATAAACTATCAATTATATTATTGCATCTTTCCAAGTCTAAGGATTGTCACCTTTTAGGAAAGCATCTTGTTTAATTACCAACTGATCCATTGATGCCTTCCACTCATTTATACTGATTATACCCCCATCATCATCATATATTGAAGGCAAGTACTTATTGTAATTCCTATCAAACATAGCCAACTTGGCTTTTCTCTAGTTAGAATTACCTTTAAAAAACTTTGATATAGCACTTACCAAACCAATCTTTTCAAAAACTTCAATCACTATCTCAGGACTAACAGACCTATACTCCTACAAACCATCAAGCTTATAAAACAATAAGCTTCTCCTTGACCATACACTTTATAGAGGCTCCAAAGTGATCAATGACTCATTCACTTTACCATTATCCTAGTGTAGTAGATTGACTGATTGATGGACTAACTCCATCCTTTCCTTTATTTTTCCCTGCCTATATTGCACAATCCTTACTACAGCATCCAAAGATGCATCTAGTCTTATTTTCTCTAAGTCCTCAGTAGGCTTATCAGGAACTTATGTATTTGTCTGAGGAGGGGCCTCAATTTGAAAAGGAGGGGGAAGAAATATGTTTGAGGCTTCTTCAATCCTAACCCTCAATTCTGCCAACTCATCTTCCAATTACTTGATCTTCATCATCTTCAGATCTCTATCTTTGGCCACCATGTTTGAATTCTCAAATAATTTTAAATACCTTTTAGAGAATTGAGTTATCTTTGCTTCATTTAGGTTAGCAAGATGGGTCATTTCCTTGGAGACCTCAAGATTAGTTATGTTTTGTACAGTCCATATGATTTTATTTCCTTCCATCCAATCCTCTATAATTACTAGAGATGGCTTTTGAGTCTTAGGGGCTATAGACCACATTGCAATAGCCTGGGACTTAGGGTCATAGCAATTTCCTCTGATCACATCACCAATATGAACCTCATAAGATAAACTACCTTGTGGTTTCTTTCTTATCTAATCAATGATAAAATTAGAGGTCAAATCCCATCCTGGAGTCAGAAGCATTCCACTTGATCTAACCATTTCTCTAGTTTCTTCTACAGTTATAGCCATAAGGCTAGGATCATAAGAAGCTAAGGCCCTCAAATTTTCTTCACTTGGCTCCATTCCTTTAGGCATAGCCTTAGCCACTTCTTGTTGCTTTCTCTAGATAATAAAATTCTTGAATTCATCACTCTTAATGAATTGGTCATCACTTAACAACTCTTCCTGATATACCTCTTTGATATCCTGTCCTAACCATAGGGATTGTTCATCTCCCTCATTAGTGGCCACCATCTTGCTAGCTCTTATTATTTTTCTCAATTGGTGATGGTATGCCCTATCACCTAGTACAAGAGAAGATGCTCTATCAATCACCCTTTTCTATTTTTTTTGCTTGGAAGGCTCTCCTTCTTCAAACCTCCATTTCTTCAATGGTGGCTCTAGAAGGTTTTCTACCTCTGGTTGGTCTTTAATATGATCAATAACTAGTGAATTTCCAACTTGTGGTGGGCTATTTCCTTCTTGGGTTCCATCAGAGAATTCCTCATAATCAGAGGATGAGTAATCCTTCCTCTTATTTTCTTGCTTTTGATCAAGCATTTTTTATAATTGATTTGATAGAGTGTCATGCATCTCTATCATCTTGTCAATCATTTTTAAGTAGGGAAGGTTAGGGAAGAAACCCTCAAAAGGAATTTGGGCCCCTTTCAACTGAGCCTATAAATCTTTTAGGTCAAAATATCTACTCCATCTCTTAGTGACCTCATCCTTCTCCACAACATTTCTGATCACATCCTCCTCATCTAGGCCCTCATGCTCCCTATTGACACCAATACCAAAAATTAGTGTCAATCTTGCAATTTTAATGAAATCCTTAGGGTCCACATGTCTACAAGCACTAGATACCATCTTGAAATGATTTAGCCAGGTGGTAATTTGTGGGAAAGCCCTCTTACCAATTAGTAAATCACTAATTCTAAACTACCTAGGTGTGAAAGTACCTTTCCTATGAGGGGCCAAAAGTTCTCTATCTATCCACATCAACCACCGAATAAATTCCAAAGAGGCAACTCTTGGTGGCACAAACTTTGGTAGAAAATGTGGGAGTTGGGGGCAACCATAAACTCTTAAAATTGTAGAATTTTCCCCAAAGTAGAAATCACTCCAATTATGGTTTCCCTCCCATCTGTCCTCCAATTGCATGGATCTTAGGAGTTTAAGAACCTTTGTTGGTAATCTTGTAATATTGATGCCTAGCAATCTCAGGATGGGAAAAGCAATGAAATTCTAAAAAACACAAAAGTCACACTCATTTGAAGTATAATTCCATATCCTTAACCATAGTTGCACTAGATTATGCTGGTCTTGGAAGGTGAATCTTGGTTTCAGCATATTCAAATCAAGACTATTGATGTTGAAAAATAGAATTAAGTGCATCAACATAGAGTAATGCAAGAACTTGAGGGGCCCCTTTCTTTCTTTGATAGACATTAACCCTTCATGCATCCTATTGATTACATACTAGATGTAATCATAATTAGTGTTCACTAGAGAGTTCTGGATATCTAAGATCATCATCAAAAGATCAGCTAACAAAAATTCTTCATCCCCATCTATCCCCAAAACTCTACACAACCCATAACATGTCTACTTCATATAGTAATGGAGGGATTGGAACTGGTAAGGGGCATTCATTCTAGTAGGGAGGGGAGCTATATATCTACCTTGCTTTGGGATATGCCTAACCATCTTGTCTTTTACTAACCCTATATTATTTGTATACCTCTCTCTTTCTTTGCTCAAATCAATTTTAGTAGAGGAAGATGTATAAAAAAAAAAAGCTCTCATGAAAGAACCCTTGTCAAGAGTAACCAAAGGTGACTGGTCCTCCTTCCTAGTTTTTTTGGAGATAGGATCATAAAACCTAGCCAATGCAACAATTAAGTCCACATCTAAAAAACATCAGGGACAACTAGTTTCCCTAAACCCAAAGCCCAACCATTACAAATAGGTACCTGCTTACTCCTATTTCCATAAAAATAACTGAAAAGAGTGTAACCTGAGCAAGATGGTGTGACAAGATCTCTACAATGACCTAGAATATCTTCAAAGACATCATCATGAGCTCTCTTGTTCTGACTAGAACTAGTAAACAATTTGATAAACTCATCTGAGTAATTTGGCTTGTTTCTGTCTTCACCACCTTTGGCTTTGGCTTCACCACTGGAAGAAGTCATGCTCACCTCTGGTTGACTCATTTTTTCTACACAATTTCTCTCAACTCTGCAAACTTAATCTGCTTGGTACTCTGTGATTGCTTAACAAAACAAAATTCTCTTGAAATGATTTCAAACACAAAAAACAATGAGTTTAGTCTATTTATCAATGCAAATCAAATGTGTACAATTTCCAAAATCATTACAAATCTAACTTTAATTACTTCTACATTCAATTCACATATCACCAATTTTCAAATCAGTGCTAGCTGATGCTAGGATGTTGATAGATAGATTTAAAAAACTCAAAAATAAGGCAGAAAAGCAATGATTACAATTTTATACTTTAAAACCCTATTTACGTAATAAACCCTCCTTTAAAATTGATTGGATGGCTAATTGATTTTTCTCCATCTTGACAGTGTACTTTATCCACGTAGCAATGGTCTCTAACCTCTCTTTTATTATTTTCTTTAACTGAGCCCATTTCAGAGATCTAGTGACTGAAGGTTCTTGTGATCGCTTAATGAAAAGTTAACCCTAGCTTATATTTAGAGAATTAGTGATCAAAGATCTTTCTTGTTCTTGAAACCAATCTCTTAATTCATCCTTCATTCAAAGAACTAGCGAACAAAGAAAACATTACCCAAGCATCTGACCATAGTCACCATCTAGAGAATTAGTGACAACAGCTATCTCTTAATCTCTTAATGCTCCAGTTAACTACTAATTTATTCTGAGATTTGGTGACCGAAGGCTCCGCTTATTCACTAAAAGGAAGACTTAACTACATGTTTAATGTGAGAATTAGTGAACAAGCTTATTCTCTGAGTCTCTAAATTCTTTCCTAACTACATGCTTCAAACTAAGATTTTGAGTCAACCGTTGATCTTGACATCAATCGACGGCCATCGTTAATTCAATAAACCACTAAGATAGTCACCTTTTCATTATGAGACTTGGCAAACAAAGTGTTCAATGGATCTCCCAATGTTTTAAACACTGACTATTCCATCATGAGATCAAGCGACTAAAGGTTTATAGTTTTCTTGACCATTTGATTCACCCATTTGCTAAATGCCTTTTATCATAAACAATCTTTTAAGAGAACATGTGACTACTTCATTCGCCGAGTTGCCAAAAGATTTAGAACTTTACTACTTTATTTCAAGATTAGGCAAACAAAAGAGAAACCCACTTTTGTCAAATCTACTAAGCCAAATTATCAGAGCTGCCAAACTTAGAGGACATTGAACTTATAGCACAGTCGTTGAATTGCAAAATCATTTTATGTAGGACCCAAACACTTTGAGATTAAAACATGACTGTCAATCTTATAGATAATCAATGATCCTCGCTAGATCATTGGATGATACAATTCTTAACTGCCCGATTCTAAGAATAAGAGATCACTGCCATGCTAGGTCACTGAATGTTGATAGGAAACTACTAGGAAATAATCGAATAGGAAATAACATATTTGTTGATTCCCTCAAAGGTTGAGGTAACCATAGATAAGCTTGGAGACTTAGCAACTAACATGAAACATAACATGGGCTTAACACATTTTCCATCTCCCTGAATAACTTAGAGACATGAAACAATATTACATGATTCAGCGAACACCTAATGGAAATAATCATGTGCATGATCAAGACACTTAAGTGGCCAAAAAGTAACGACGAAATATAAGAATTAGGGCTAACTTAAGGGTTTACAAGAAGAAACAAGATTTTCTCAAGGACAAAACCTAGGGCAATGGTTTTCAAACTTGGTTATGGAAAATTTGATGAGTTTTGAAAACCTAAACCATAGGAATAAAACTTGCAAAAGGATTAAACCTGGATTTAGAATGGAAAACCTCATAAACCTAGAAATATATCCAAAACCCTTATTGACTTGGGGTCTAAGATATCCCTATCTATGTTAGGAGAAGATCCTATAATAAGTCCTAGGTGAATTATGACAAGTGGAGAGGCCTCCTATTATGGTCCCATGACCATGCTCCCCTTCTTGCCTCTCCACTTCAGCCCCCCCCCCATTTTTTTTAGCTTGTCCTTAGATTTTTGTTTGTTTGTCAATTTTGTTTTTTGTCAAATTGTTTTAAAGTTTTTTGTTGTGTCACAGTTTCACACTTTCGGAGGTCTGAAAGTGCAAAAGGTTTGAAAGTGTGAATAAACCATTCAAGCCTTGGCATTTATAAAACCCTTTGGTTTCAGACTTTTGAACGTCTCAAGAACCAAAAGGTATGACTCCCCAAAAAGAGTCAACCTTTTGACATTTCAGACTTTTAGAGGTGTGAGACCCCTAAAAGGCTGATTGCAGGGGGTTGATCTCACCCACTGGTTACCTAAATAAGGCGGGGAGTAGGTTTTATACCCTCACTTTTTCTTTGTGCAGCTCGTCATTTCCAAAGCTTTTTGTGAACCTTTCTTCTAGTTTTCATTTTTCTTCTGCCTCATTGTCATTATCTTCTAGCTTGTTCAAGGTTGGTGTTTTCTCTCCTCCATTCTTTCTTTGTTTTTTGGTTTCAATTGTTTAGGTAGGTCTCTATTTTTCTTAGGTTTAGCTAGGTTTTTGGTCAATCATTAGGGTTAGGCCTCTAAGGTGTTTTGAAATTCTGGTTTCACCTCAGGGATCATGAGGTTGTCCCATTTGATCCCCTAGCCCCAAGTTCATGGTTGAACTATTTGTCTGACTTGTTTCAAGTCTTGACACAAACCCTTACTTTAGCATTTTTAGGCATCAAGGTTTTGGACTTGTGCAGTCTGAAACCATCATCTTTCTCTAGGAAATTTCTCTAAGTCCTAAGACTTCGGTGCCTCGGCATTTTCACACTCCAAAGAAATGCCTCATCTAATTTGCTAAAACTGAAAGGTCCAAAGATTGCCTCCAAAGTAGTGAAGGCACTAAATCCTCTTTGGTATTTTAGAGGTTTGGCACACCAAAACTCTTTCACCTCCTATTTTCCAAAGGCCAAAAAGAGAATCTTTGAAAAAACCAAAAGTCAAGACTAGCTCTCTATCGGTGTTTTGGCCTTTTCATCCTTTTGGAGGTCTTGTACCCTTGAAAGTCCAAAAGGCTGAAATAAGCTTTTCAGATCTGTTTTCAAGATTATTTTGTTTAGAGCACTTTATTTTTATGGATTTTCCTCTCTTTCCTATAATTTCATGTTCACTTATTCTTGTCCTTTGTTCTTTGTAGAAATGGCAGAAAAGGTCATGTCACTAGCCATGAAGTACCAGTTCAAGGGTTATCATCTGCCTTCCAAAGTTAGTAATCTACATGATGAGATCATAGATACTAACATTGGTAGCATCAATTAGAATGAATACCTGGTTAAGTGTGCCCAAATAGTGGGAAGATCTAAAGACTGCACCTCATTAGTGCACTGTTCCTTGGTAAATGCTATAGCACACCTAATTTCCATCTTGTCATCTGACTTAATTAACACTTTAGCTAGTCACTACGTACCTGATGAAAGAATGGTGAAAAATAGCATGGGTGAAGTGGTTCTAGATCTAAGACCAGATAATATCGAAGATGTCTTCCACTTGCCAAAAGGGATCGACAAATTTTACAACTTTCACATCAATAAGGGGATGGAGTTCTATAACAAGGATGTTTCACGAGCTCATGGCATAGTAAAAATGAATATCTTATACAACACCTACCCAAAAACAAGTTGGATAGGATAGATATGAGAAGAGGATACATGAAAGAAGACATCCAAGAAACCATCACCATGATCAGTTGGGTGTATGGACTACCCAAATCTATTTAGTTGGAGCCATAGATGATTTTACTCATTGAAAATATAAAGGAGAGGTAGGAAAGGTTTGATTGGGCCACTATCCTTAGTGACAATTTGGATGAGCAACTGATTAGAGTGAAGACTGCCCCATATTTCTACATGACATCTTATGTTGTGTATCTATTGGCTGCCAGAGAAGTATACCTAGGGTTGACAAAGGTTGGTGTTATGGGAGATTTGAACACATGGCCATTCATAATGTACCCACAACTAATCAGGAAGGAGTATTACACACATAATTGCCCTAATTTCCATATTGTTAATGATGCCTTTGTATTTTCCATTATATGCTCCATAGAGGGGGGCTATGCTAAGAGAATGTCAACTAAGGCTTTTGCTAAAGTGAAGGCCCTTAGGGTATTTTACATTCAATTTAGAACCTTCACATACATCTAGGTAGCAGGATGCACCCTGGCCCCTAAGAAGCTACCCAGGTATCCTTCCAATAGAGTGGTCCTATTAGAAATAACAAGGCAATTGGCTAATTCTCACAAACACATCTTGCACAAGAAGAAGCACTATTGGGATTTCCAAATTTCTATAGGGCCCCACTATGTACCTGATATGAAGATTTTCAAGTCTCTATCTTTTGAATGGGATGAATTCCCTCTTCCAACCTACAACCTCATAAGAGCTCATTTTGATCCAATAGGTACATATAGTCATACAATGGGAAGGCACTATATACATGAGCCACACATTGAAGACCATTGGAAAAATTATGTGGATGACTATGAAGTCAGGATCCATGACTATTGCTGGATGAGTTTGGAGCTGACACAAACCACTCTATTATTGAATATCCCTCCAAAGGTGAAAGTAGTTGACTCAAAGGATATCTTAGATCCTATTTAAAATTAGGACAAAGTATATGATAGGGCCATTCTAAATGCAAAGGTGGATAGAGATGAAAATGATGATATTGATTTCAAGGCTAGGCATGTCATCAAAGTAACAAAAGCATGGATCACCTATCTATTTCATATGGAACCTGTGCTAATGAAGCAACTATAGGAGAAACCCTCCAAAGAGAAGAAGAAGAAGAAGAAAGGAGAGAAAGTACTAAAGCCACAATTTAAAGAGGTTGCACCTTTAAATCTAGAGATGGTTTATAGGTATGACCTTCCTATAGAATATGGCTTAGCTACTCATTTAAAGAAAGATAAAACCAAAATGATAGAGAGCATAGCACCTTATGATGTGCCTTCTTCCAGTGGTCATGAGTCTACAAGTGCAATGAAGAAAACCCCAAGATTCAAGGTAACAAGACCTAAGCTAACTGGTGTGATTAAAGGGAAGGTTTACAAAAGGAAGAAAGGATCAACACCTACTTAGATGGACATCCTCTTGGAGGATGATGAAGATGAGGTGGACCAAATACCGCTCAGTAGAAGAATCTAGTCCATAGGGTTCCTGAAGAAAACAAGAGTAAGGAAAGATGATCAAGAGGATTTCGAAGGGGCAACCCAAGGAGAACCAATAAATCTTGATGCTTTGGGAGATAATGAGTTTGACATCTCCACTTTCAAGGGACTTCATGGCTTCCATGAAACTGAGCAAGAATCTCCAACTGTAGGATAGTCAATGTCTTTTGATTCTTTCCCCACAAAATTCACTAGTCCCCATGACAAGGTGAGAGAGGAAACTCAAAAAGGGTCTCAAGAACCAATTAGGAAGTGATAGATGAGGTCCAAAAGGAAAAAATGGAGTCAGGAAGGGATTCTTCCATTGGTGTCACTTCTGAGGAAGATGTAGCTGCATAAGTTCCCTTGGTTTCATAGCTAGTTCCAACTCCACTCCCACCTCCACATCAAACACCATCAACCACTCCACTTCCACCTCCATTTCAAACCACTTTGTTGCCTCCAAAACCTCCACCATTTCATGTGATGCAGGAGCATCCAAGGTTAAGGCAGGGGCATTCTATGTCATCGGTAAACTACATGGAGTGTTTATGTTTTGGCCAATTTTTACTCGGTTGCAGCCTTGACTGATGGTCTCAGTCATTGAAGGAAGCTCGGTCACTAAAGGAACTTAGTAGACACTGGTGCTCTATGAAAAGGTTTCTTGGTCATGCTTGTGGTGCTCGAACGATATAGGTGGTCGGCAATGCTTGGCATGCTCGGTAATTTTACTGTTGTTCGGTAGTTTAGACTTACCAACTAGAGTTCTATATGATTTGTGAGCCGACTTGGTGAATTAATTATTGGTAGCCATTGTCTTGGGCTGACATGTAGAATTAAATATTTTTATACATTTTGTAAGCTGACTTGTATGACATTTAATTATTTGTTTTGATGCAGGGGCAGGGTAGATACAAGCAGAGTCAAGCAGCATTGAGTCCACTTGAATCCACAACAAGCCCTTGCTCAAAGTTACACAATGGAAGCAATATAAATATCACATGAACACAATGGAAACACAATGGATATGAGACCATCAACTGGCAGCAACAATAGAGAATTATATTATTTCTTTCAACATGCCCGGTTGTGAGGCCTTCCGAGTTTCGGCCTTATAAAATGAGAATTATGAATTCATAATTATAGCTTGCATCATATCTTTTTATCCAATGATTTATCTTGATAATCCTTCCTATATCTTTCCCATCCTCTACTACATCAATCTAGACCCCTTATATAGCCAGCTAAGCCATAGGTCAGCCAGTTAGGCATTTAATTACAATATAGGTCCAGTCTCAAGATTTAAACCAAAACTAATGCTAGAATGAATATAAATTGATTCAACTTTTTATTTAGGTCCTAAATTGACCCAATAAAATTCCTTTAAGTGCACAAGGTCCCATATGAGCACACAAAAAATCGCAAGTAGAAACACCACACGTTTCACCCAAAAACTGGCAGGAAATAGGTCCTGAGGCAAAAGGGCCATAACTTTTTACTCATAATGAATTGGAGTTTTATCTCTTGGGAAATGATAGTAATTTAGGTCCACTTTTATTCTTTAAGTGTGAAAAATAAAATTCCTTATATATCAAGTTCTCCAACATGAACAATCAGCACCAAAACTGTAGTAATAGCTCAGACGTGAAAGCTGGCAAAAAATAGGTCCTGTGCCAAAAAGACCATAACTTTTGACTGATAATGAATTGGAATCTATGCTCTTGGGGAATGATATTAATTTAGGTCCCCTTGAATCCCTAAAGTGATAAAAATAATATTCATTATGGATCAAGAGAACCAACATGAAAAATCAGCACCAAAACTGCAGGAAAACACTATTCCGACGGCAAGGAAAATAGTTGTAACTTTGAAACAGTCCATCCAAACTTGATGTGCTCATAGGAGAAGGTTCCAAAATAGGTCCCCAACATGATGTAAGATTAAAAAACCATGAAAATATCAAATGCAAATATTATAAAGAAAACTACAGCTAATAGGTACAGAAATCAGAAAATGTTTTTGGTTGATGCAAGATTGCCAAAGACCCAAGATGCTCCTGCATCATGTTTTTGGGAGTTAAGGGTTTCATCCAGCTGACTTATGGATAATGATTAGTATTTAAGGAGGGTTTGGGTATATTTTTAGGGGTAGAACTTAGAGCAAAGAAATTTTCATGACTTGGAAAACTTAGTGATTCAGATCTAAGGTTCTGAAAGCTAGAGTTGGAGAAGTTGTGGAAAAGTTCTTGATGTTCTTGCAGATTAGATTGTAATTTGATAGCCCTTTGTAGTAGAGCTAGGGGTTTTCATACTTGGAGAAAAGGAGATTTCTTGGAGGCTTGTGAGCTCAATTTTAGATCTACCTTAGGGTTTCCATCAGCTTCTGATTATCTTCAGAGCTGAACTAGCTGAGATTGTATTGGATCTGATTGTGGATCTTGCAGAATTGTTTCATTTTGTATTTGGCCCTAACTCAGAAGGCCTTATAGCTGGGCATGTTAATGAAAATTGATTGAAACATTTGTGGTGTTGTCTATTTTGTTGAGTATTCCACTATGTAATTCTTTTAGCTGCAAGGTTTGGACTATCCTTCATTGGATCCACCATCCTTGACTGCATAAGGTGGTATCAAAGAAAAGTTTTGTTCCTGCTGGAGCAAAAGTTGATCTTGCTGAAGCATAAGTTTGACCTAGCAAGGTTGATATTGTAAATTTGACCTTGTTGGAGTGAAGATTATGTGCAATCTAGATTAGAGATTTGAAGCACTGATGGCAAGGTTTACAAGGTTTTAGGTTGATATCTAGCTTTTTGCAACTTGGAAATTGTCACAAGGTGGTCGGTGAGGGTTTGTTGAAGAGGGTTTCTCTTATCTTTAAGGATGCCTCTAAGAAGATTGGACCTTAGAGTTATTTAAGATCTTTGTGATACCATTGAATCCAAGATCATAGAGAAGGTGAAATCAGATTTTAGATTTGAGTTGGAATTGATGAAAAATGATATGGTCTCCGAGATCATGAGAACTATTGCTGGTATACCTCAGAATGTTGGTACTGAGGATGGATATGAAGAAGCTGCTCAAAATTTTGAAACTGCTGGATCTAGTGGTGATGACTAGAGGAATAGATCTGGTAAAGATAGAACTACTCAGTTGCCTAGACCTATTGCTCAGTTTAGTAATTACCAAATGGAAGTTTCTACTTTCTCTGGTACTTTGAAACCCAACAATCTAATTGATTGGATTGGTGAACTTGAAGATTTCTTTGAGCTGGAAGAAATTGAAGATCCTCTTTAGGTGAGATTAGCATAGAAAAAGTTGAAAGGACATGCTTCTCTTTGGTGGAAGGAACTATAGAGAGACTGAGAAGATGAAGGTGAAACAAAGATCAATCGGTGGAGATTGATGGTGACTAAGTTGAAAGCTAAGATCACACTGGTTGACTATGAGCTTGACTTGTTTGAGAAGTTGTAGAATCTGAAGTAGAAGGAATTTTCTATTGAAGATTATATCAAGGAGTTCTACAAACTTCCTATTCGGTCTAGACACCAAGAGCTTGGTAAGGAAAAGGTAGCTCAGTATGTGAATGGTTTGAGATTCAATATTTAGGATGAGCTTGGTATGTTGAAGATTGATTCTGTTGAAGATTCTTATTAGTATGCTCTGAAGGTAGAAGATAAGTTGAGGAGGAAATAGCCTAGTAAATCTTGAGGGAAAGAATAGATTCATCACTCGGTAAAGGAGAAACTGACTGATGTAGAAGATGAACAAAAACCTATGGAACTGAAGAAAAAGATAGGTAGAGTTATCTTTAAGGGTACTTGCTATAACTATGGAGAGGAAGGACACCATTCTTTTGAGTGTACACAAAAGAAGGTTGATCGAAGAACTACTGTGATGAATGAGAACATTCAAAATGAACCTGAATTAGAGAACTTGCTACTTTGATGAGCATTGCTTGGTACAAAGGATGAACTTCATCAAATGAGTAACTTGTTTAGGACTCGATGCAAGACTGAAGGTAAACTCTATGATGTTATTGTTGATAGTTGTAGCACTGATAACCTTGTTGCTGAGGACCTAGTTTAGAAAGTTAGTTTGAGTAGAATGAAACATCCTTGTCCTTATAGGCTTGGTTGGTTGCAAGATGTTCATGCTTTGGTAGTTAGAGAACAATATTTCATTGATTTTTAGATTGGCCAATACAAGGATCTTGTGCTTTGTGAAATTGTGAAGATGAATAGTTGTGATAAATTGCTCGATAGACCTTGGCAATATGATTGCAGAGCTATTTATGACTATGTTAGAAATGTGTTTACTATTGAGAATAATGACATGAAGTTTTCACTAATGCCTTTGATGGATGCAACCATTGGTAGAAGAAGCCTGAGTATTGGTAGCCGAGTTGAGATTGTGGATCTAGAGAAAATGAATGATCAGTATGGAGAACCGACCTGTACATTGTCCACAAAAGACTTGAAGAGATAGAGGAAACTGAAGTGGAAGACTTTACAAGAAGAAAAGGTGGAGGGCTTGTATGTGAAGAACCAGTTTAGGATTTATGTGTTGAATCCTAAAAGATGTTCTTCTCACATATGAACATCTTTTGGAACCTAGGGTGTTTGATGTAGGGGCATCTAAGGTTAAGGTAGGGAATTTTGTGTCCTTGGTAAACTACATGGTGTGTTTGTGTTTTGGTTGGTTTTTACTCAGTTGCAGCCTTGACCAATGGTCTTAGTCACTAAAGGAACTTGATAGTCACTGGCGCTTGGTGAAATGGTTGCTCAGTCATGCCTATGATGCTTGGTTGATACTGGTGCTCGGTGATGCCTGGTGTGCTTAGTAATTTTACTATTTCTCAGTAGTTTAGACTTACCAACTAGAGTTCTATATGATTTGTGATCCAACTTGGTGAATTAATTATTGGTAGCCATTGTCTTCTGTTGAAATGAAGAATTAAATGTTTGTATACATTTGTAAGCCGACTTGTATGGAATTTAATTATTTGTTTTTGGTAGTTAAGGATTTTGTCCAGCTGACTTGTGGCTGATGATTAGTATTTAAGGAGGGCTTGGGTATATGTTTAGGGGCATAACTTAGAGAGAAGAAAGGTTCATGACTTGGAAAACTTAGTGAGTCAAATCTAAGGTTCTAAAAGATGGAGTTGGAAAAGTTGTGGAAAACTTCTTGATGTTCTTGTAGATCAAATTGTAATTTGATAGCCCTTTGTAGTAGAGCTAGGGGTTTGCATACTTGGAGACAATAAGATTTCTGGGAGGCTTGTGAACTCAAGTTTAGATCTACCTTAGGGTTTCCATCAGCTTCTGATTATCTTCAGAGCTGAACTAGCTAAGATTGTATTGGATCTAATTGTGGATCTTGCAGAATTGTTTCATTTTGTATTTGGCCCTAACCCAAAAGGCCTTATAGCTAGGCATGTTAATGAAAATTGATTGAAACATTTGTGGTGTTGTCTATTTTGTTGAGTATTCTATTCTGTAATTCTTTTGGCTGCAAGGTTTGGACTATCCTTCATTGGATCCACCTTCCTTAACTACATAATCATGTTCCCATGCCAACTCCACCTTCACCACAAATTCCTTCACCCACTCCCTTTGTTTCTCCTACTCCACCACTTGTTCAGAATGAAGCAGTGGCACAAAAATCCTAAGAGCCAGAGAAAGAAATGAAGATAATGGATGAAATGATGGTAGAAGAGCAAGATGGATCAAATAAACAAGTGGATGACAAAAAACAAGTTGATGAAGAAGAGTAGACATCTAAGGAAGAGCATGCATGCGAGGAGGGAGAGTTGAATGTGATGGAAGAATAGGAAATAGGAAGAGAAGATGAAGGTCATGAAGAAATGGAGATAGAACACCCTGCGACTACTTTGATTCTCTCAGTTCCTTATGAACCACTCATGCCTTTTCAAAGCACACTTGGTTCAAAAAGGAACTTTAGCTAAGGACTATGGTATACACAAATGATGAAATAGATATGGTGGCACTATGGTGAGCATTCCATTAGGCTTGATCTAGCACCCAAGAAAGGACACTATCGTATGTAACACAAAATCAAGTGGGGGGATGGAAGCCATAGGTGGTTGTTCCCATAATGAGAATTATTACAACTAAAGTCACTCTAGATGACTATGTGCTAGAGGAGGTAGATTTGGGAGAACCAACTAGAGAGGGAAGTAAAACTCTAGCTACCCTCAGATTAAAGCATGCTCTTGGTTTCATGGATGAAGATGAGGATAAGATAAAGACATTAATGGAGTAGAATGAGGCTATGAAGAAGTTTATTCTTAAAATATTGGGTCCCATTAACCCTAGTAACCTTGAGGCCTCATTACAAGCTATTTTGGAAAAGCGGGGTGATATATCAATAGACATTCCACATTCTTTTGTATAGGCTTGTGCAAACTAGAAGGAAGATTTTGAACAGTTTGCAAAGGTATCTCTCAAGAAGATTTTGAGGCCCTTCTAAAGTATTTTTCAAGGAATCACATCCCTAGTAGAGATCATGAGTGAAGAGGATGGTATGGAGGAAAAGATTCTGAAATGGCAGAAGGTGTTGGATTTCCTTACAATAATAAGGAAACAGGGCTTCCAAGTGTTGGTAAAGGTATATGAAGGATCTAAGCTAGATAATTTTGAGAAATGGAATGAGGATATAACTAGAGCATTGACTATCTTTGCAAAGGTACTTAAGAGAGTGAATAAAAGGAAAGATGACAGTCTGCTCTTTATAAGAGAGATACATAAGTTCTTCAATGGACTAGACTTAGATTTGTATGATGAGGATGATGAGAAAACTATGCATTATGTGAATGTTGTCATCAATGATTACTTGGGGATATTCGGAGGAGTCAAAATGAAATAAGTGTTGGAAAAATGGTCAGCACTCCCCTCAAGATTTTTGACATGGCTTAACTACCTCATGTGTCTTCTATAAGTCTAGTGGTTGTATTGGGCATTAATAGGTCGATCTTTTGGTGCAATGACAACCACTACTTGTAACAAGTGGTATCAGAGACTAGTCCCTCAAAGAGAAATTTTAATAGCTTGAGGTTGATTAGATTCCATACTTCAGAAAAGAAAGTCCTACGTTCGATGGAGAGAATTATCTTGATTGGAAGAACAAGATGGTGACTCATTTGCAATGCATTTCATTTTAAGTTTTTGATGTAACTATCAAAGAATTCAAGATCCATACTTTAGAAAACCTTGCAACGGATGATGCTATTGATAAGAAAAAGGAATTATTTCATCAGAATGAAATAGCCAAAGAATCCCTTATCAGTGCCTTATTTGATGGTCAGTTTTCAGAAATAAAGAAGGTAGATACAACCCACAAAATATGGAAGAACCTAGAAGACATATTTGAAGGAGACAAACAAGAAAAAGATGCATGCAAAAAGACATGGAAGAAAAGGTACAATGCATTAGAAATGTTACCTGAAGAAAACATTAGAGCCTACAATCAAAGGACCAATGAAGCAGTGGCTGGAATCAAAAACAATGGTGAAGAGATTTCAGAGGAGGACATTATGGACAAGTTAATAACTACTCTCACTCCAAAATATGAAAGCAAGATCAAAATCCTTGATGAGACCATGTACCTTACATCAAATTTAAAGAGAGGGACCTTGATCAACAAAATCTTAGCTTTTGAAATTTCAAGATTGAAGACAAAACCTAAAAGTGAGACAACATTCAAAGCAAAAGTTCATGGTAAGAAATCTACAAACACTTATGGTAATTTTGATGATGATGATGATGAAGAGAAAACACTAGATGATTTTGTTTCTATGATTTCCAAAAGAGAAAAGAAAGGAAAAGGTAAATATGAAGGTAAATTTCCATTTAAATGCTTTTCATGTAATAAGATTGGTCACTTTGCATCTAAATGTCCCTTAAGATCTAGAAAGTTCAAAATTGACTACAAGCCTAAATTCTCTAAGGAATGTTACTATGTTGGAGATGGAGTCTCAGATGATGATTTAGTTGAAGATGAAATAGGATTGATTTCTATCATATATAAAATGAACAATAAGATAGATCATGAAGATAAGAAAGAGAATCAAAAGCTAGCATTAATTTCACAAGCTGATATAAGGATAGACTAGATTATAGATAGTGGCTATTCACATTACATGACTGAAAGAATAGTACTGATGATGTTCTCTATGTAGATGGTTTGAAACATAACCTTCTTAGTGTTGGATAGTTACTTGGAAAAGGTTATCAGTTGGAGTTCAAAGATGAAAAATGCATCATTAGCAAAAAGGATGGTGTTATGATTGCATCAGGATCAAAGACTAAAGGTAATGTTTTCCAACTCAATTCAAAAGCAAGTTGTTTTGTTGCTAAAGTTGATGAAAGTTGGTTATGGCAATGTAAAGGTAGTAAGAGATCTTCCTAGCATAGAAAAGCCAGTTAATACTATATGGAGGGAATGTGTGATGGCAAAGCATGTGAGAAATTCATTCAAGAGAAAGCAAAATTTAGCAGAGAACAAGTTGGATCTAATTCATACAGACCTATGTGGTCCAACTAAACAAGATCATACTATGGTGAAAGGTATTTCATTTTATTTTTTGATGATTATACTAGGATGATGTGGGTTGTGTTCTTGAAAGATAAGTCAGAAGCATTTGAGAAGTTCAAAATATTCAAAGCTAAGGTTGAGAATTAATCTAGACTAAAGATAAAATGTTTGATATCAGATAGAGGAGGAGAATTCACCTCTAACAGATTCTATGAGTACTGTGAAGAACATGGCATAAAGAGATAGTTGAGTGCACCTAGAACCCCACAGTAGAATGGAATTGTAGAGAGAAGGAATAGAATCATCCTTGACATAGTGCACACCATCATGATTGAAGGAAAAGTTTCACACACCTATTAGAGAGATGCAGTCAATACAATAATCTACACCATCAATAGAATCCAATTGAGGCCTGACGCTGACAAAACACCATTTGAGCTATGGTTTGGTAATGTTCCCATAGTAAAATAATTCAAAATATTTGGAAGCAAGTGCTACATCAAGAGGGATGAAGCAATAGGCAAGTTTGATGCAAGAAGTGATGAAGGTATTTTCCTTGGTTACTCTACTAAAAGTAAAGCTTATAAATGTTTCAATTTAACATTGAAAAAGATCATTGAAAGTGCTCATGTCAAGATTAATGAAAATTTTATGGTTCAAGAAAGATATCATGATTACTCTATTAGGAATGAATGCTAAATGCTTGGAATCCATTCTATAGAATTTTTTGTTGTATTCATGACTATGATAGTCATTGATGTCAACATAGTGATCTACCAGAGACTTATAGAGAAGTAGATAGAGTTTGGATTAGCGCACATGGGTTATTATAGTTGGAGTTATGCGATGTTGAGGATATAATCTTTGATATGTTATATGTATATGGTTAAGAGTGTAGACAATAATTCATTTATTCATGGAAGTTATGAGCATTTTGGTGGAAGCAGTATTCAGGCAGTGATCTTGAGTAGCAGTTTGTGGAAATCAGATGATATCTCCTAATCAGGATGAAATCTGGTTTTTTGCAATTAAAGGGAATTTGAAGACACGTTGATATTGACATGGATGATAGTGCAAGCATTGAGTTCACATGAGTGAAGATTTATTGTACTTGGAAGCTGATAGTTTTGTGTAATTTTGGTGTAGTGTGTAGAAACTTTTATATTGTAATTGTACGCTGACTCATTTGTTGGAATATGGTTGATGTGATATGGAAGTAGTAGATGTGTGTGATGTTGTATACATGAAGTGAAGAAAAGAGCTAAGTGTGAAAGTGAATATGTGACGAAAGACGTGCGAGGTATAGAGATCCAAAATTGAGATCTGATGTAACAGTGAGTGAGGTTTGGCATAGTCAAAGAAGAGGAAACATATTATTCTATTTAGTAATGTAAAGATTATTTGGATAGTGTGTTTAGTGATCTTACCCTGAAGCTATTTAGGCAGTGGGTCCTTCTTTCTTCCATAACTCTTAAGAGGGTTAGAATCTTTTAACAAGGATTCAAAATCTCCTAACAAGGATTCATATGTACTGAATGTATTTCATAAGACTCCTAACAAAGTCCATCCTTTCACAAGGAATATTCATATTAGTTCATCTTTTGTGGGCATCATTCCCACTAGGGTTTACTCTTTGATCAAGAGGTTCCCTAGTCAACATATCTTGTGTCATTGTGTTATTGTGTATGAATATCTTTCCATGGTTGGTAATTATATTGCTTATATGATTTAATGCTATTGAAGATGATAAAAGTTATAATTATCTGATAATTGATTCACACCCCCCCCTCTTAGTTATCTTGGTGGACTTTACTTTCTAATAATTGGTATCAGAGCGGTAGGTCCTTGAAAAAGAAGTTTAACAGCTTAAGGAGATCCATGGTGAATTTCAAGAAAGAAAGCCCTAAGTTTGATGGAGTAAATTTTGGCAGCTGGAAAGAAAAGATGAAGACACACCTACTATGTTTAGGACCAGGTTATTGGTTGATTACAAAGAATGATAAGACTATCATTGAGGAAGACAATCTTGAAACATGTACTACTAATGAGAGAGATCTATTCATGTGTAACATACTTGCAAGAGAAGCACTTTTGACATCCCTTCCAGAGAATGAGTACAGTCAGGTAAAATATTTAAAAAAATCTCATGAAATTTGGAATGCTTTACACTCTACTTTTGAAGGTGACAAAGATGCAAAAAGAGTTAGATTACATAACTGGATATGTGCATTTGAAGATACAAGAATTTTGGAAGATGAATCTATTAGAAGCTATATTTGTAGAATGTCAAAAATTATTACAGGTATAAAATATTATGGAGGACCAAAGATAGAGAATGAAGTGATATGGAAAATTTTGAGGACATTGACCACTATATTTAAGTAGACAACATAGATTATTGAACAAGTTATACCTTGTACTAAAAACTTTACAAGAGAGAATCTTCTTGGAAGATTGGAAGCAATAGAAATGAATCTGAGATTATCAAGAAATTTACCTAGAATGTAGACAACATTTAGTGCTCTTAGTGTTTTCCCTACTTTTTCAAGAAGCATCAGTGTGAGTAGAGATCATGCTGGCAGCAATAGATCTAGAAATGAAGAAGACAAGAATATTGAAGAAGGTATTGCCTTTCTTGTGAAAAGAGAACCAGGCAGTAAGAAAATATTTAAATGTTGGACTTGTCAAGAATATGGTCATTTTGCATCTATATGTCCTAAGAGAGTTAAAAATCATAGAAACAATTTCAAACCTAGAAGATCTAAGGAATGTTATTATGCTAATGATGAGGATCTTGAAGCTAGTATAGAAAGAACTTTAAGTGAAAGTGATACTGAGAATAATGATGACATAGGATTTGTAACAATTAAAGAAGAGAATCTAGAAAATGATGTTAAGGAAGAAAAAACCTTAGTTTCTCAAGTTGTAAAGAAAGTCAATTGTATTATAGACAATGGTTGTTCACATCATATGACTAGAGACATGAAAAAGTTCATAAAGCTTAATGAATATGATGCAGGACTTGTTAGAGTTGGAAACAATGCACCTTGTTTGATTAAAGGTATATGATCTATTACTCTTGATGGAAAGACTAATACTGATGATATTTATTTTGTGGATGGATTGAAACATAATCTTTTGAGTGTTGGATAGTTAGTTGATAAGGGATATCAAGTTTGGTTTACTCAGAAAACTTGTGTGATAAAGGATAAAGATGGAAATCTGATCGGAACTAGATCTAGAACTAGAGATAATGTATTTCAGTTGAATCCTACTAAGATGACATGTTTGATTACTAAGATTGATGACAGTTGGTTATGGCATAGAAGGTTTTGTCATATAAACATTGATAACATTGTGAAAGTAAGTACTACACTTACAATAAGAGATTTGCCTAAAATTATGAAGCCTACTAACATGATTTGCAAAGAATGTGTAATGGCTAAATAGAAGAGAAGTTCTTTTCACAGTAAGAAGTTTACATCTATAGAGGAGCTAGAGATTGTTCATACAAATTTGAGTGGTCCTACCAGGACTAGAGGATTCTATGGAGAAATGTATTTTATGATTCTTGTTGATGATTTTACAAGAATGATGTAGATTGTAGTTCTTAAGGAAAAATCTGAAGCATTTGATAAGCTTCAGATTGTTAAGAATAAAGTTGAGAATGAATTTGGAATGAAGATTAAATGTTTGAGATCTGATAGAGGTGGAGAATTTACTTCTAGAGAGTTTAACACTTTTTGTGAAGAAAATGGAACTAAGAGACAGTATTCAGCCCCTAGAACACCTGAAAGAAGAAATAGATCAGTGACTAAAGCAGCAAGAGCTATGTTGTTTGAGAATGATTTGGCAAAGATATTTTGGAGAGAAGTAGTGAACACAACAGTGTATACAATGAACAAAGTACAAATCAGAGCAGACACAGACAAGACACCTTATGAATTATGGTTTGGACATGCACCCTCAGTTAAGTATTTTAGAATTTTTGGAAGCAAATGTTATATAAAGAGAGATGATGATATTGGAAAGTTTGATCCTAGAAGTGATGAAGGTATATTTCTTGGATATTCTTTGAAGAGAAAAGCCTATAGATGTTACAATAAAAGAACTAAAACTATTGTTGAAAGAGAAAATGTTAAAGTTGATGAAAAGTTTAAAATTCAGGAAAGAATGCTTGATTATGACTCAGATGAAGAAGCTCATCCTAAACCTAACACTGGATCTACTGAATTATTTTATGAAAATGATAGTGATTTTTTGAATGAAAGCCATAGTGAAGTCATTGAAGAACCTACATCTGAAGTGAGATCTAAGATAGTGACACCTAGCAAGAGTTTGTTAAGAAATCATCCTATTGGACAAATTATTGGAAGCATCAAAAGAGGAGTTCTTACTCAAAATAAGGTACAAGAATAGTTATGTTTTATTTCTCAAATTGAACCTAAGACTACTAATGAAGCTTGTGAAGATGAAAGTTGGACTAATGCTATGAAAGAAGAACTAGATTAGATTGAAAAGAACAAGACATGGGAATTGGTCCCTAGAACTAAAGACAAGAATGTTATTGGAACTAAATGGGTATTCATAAACAAGATGAATGAACAAGAACAAGTAGTAAGAAGAAAAGCAAGATTGGTATGTAAGGGTTACTCATAGCAAGAAGGAATTGACTATGAAGAAACCTTTGCACCTGTTGCAAGAATTGAAGTAGTAAGAATTTTTTTGGCTTATGTAGCTTACAAGAAATTCAAAGTATATTAGATGGATGTGAAGTCAGCATTTCTGAATTGAGAATTGGAAGAAGAAGTCTACATTGAGCAGCTCGAAGGTTTTCCTTTGACTCAAGAAGGAGACATGGTATGTAAATTGAAGAAAGCTTTATATGGACTTAAACAAGCACCTAGAACTTGGTATGCAAGACTAGATAAATATTTGTTAAAATTGGGATTTATAAAATGAACAGCTAATAGCAATCTATACACAAAAGAAATTGAAAATGGTTTTTTGATTATAGTTATTTTTGTTGATGACATTATCTTTGGAGTAGAAGATGAAGCTAGTGACAAATTTGTTAATGAAATGAAGACTGAATTTGAAATGTGTATGATAGGTGAAATGAAATACTTTTTGGGATTACAGATAATAAAAAACAATGATGGTATCTTTCTAAGTCAAACAGAGTACCTAAATGACTTGTTGAAAAGATTTGGAATGGAGAATTGTAAACTAGTTGGAACACCCATGGTGATTGCACATAAGTTATCTAGCACAAATGAGACTCTTATAGTGGGACAAAAGAAATATAGATCTATTATTGGAGGATTGTAGTATTTGACTCATACAAGACTTGATATAGCACATTCAGTTGGAATTGTACCAAGATTTCAAGGTGAACCTAGAGAATCACATTATGCAGTAGTTAAGAGGATACTGAGATATTTAAGAGGCATAATGGACTATGGATTATAGTATGAAAAATATGATGATTTTACCCTATGTACATATATAGATGCTGATTGGGGAGGTAGTGTTGATGATAAGAAAAGTACCAGTGGTGGAGCATTTTTCCTTGGAGGAAGATTGGTTTCTTGGCTAAGAAAGAAGCAAAATTTTATCTCACAAAGCACAACAAAAGTAGAATATGTTGCAGCAGTAAACAATTGTAACCAGATAATTTGGATGAAACAAATGCTGAAGGATATTGGAATAAAGTTTGTTGAACCTATTGTCATACATTGTGATAACACCAACATAGTTAGTATGTCTAAGAATCCTATATTACATTCTAAGAAAAAGCATATAGAGATTAAGTATCATGTTATAAGAGAAAAAGTTGCTGAGAAAGAAGTCAGACTTGAGTACATAAGTACAAAGGAGTAGATAGCAGATATATTCACAAAGCCTTTGCCTAAGGATACATTTGAGTATTTGAGAGGTATGCTTGGGGTTATGCCCTAGCCTACTTTTTAAAAGTGATGCAGTTGGTTGCATCTGTCTAGTGGTATATGAGCCTTATCTTTGATCTAGACTAGATGTTGGTACTTCCTCTATGGGGGAGTATGTGTATCTGAGTTGAGTCATGAGGACTCTAGTGAATGTATTTTTCTAAATAGTGTCTTTTGACATTGGAGTTTTTGTTGACATAGTGATGAAATTTCTATCATTGATGTCAATGGGGGATAAGTATACATGAAAAACCATCTTAGACATCTGTTGGAGAGAACTGAATAGGATAACGAAGCAAGATTTTATTGATGAAGAGGATTTCAAGAAGTAGTGTTGCAGTATTGGATTTTTGGAACATTGGACATTTTTCATCTATGTTGCCATCAATGCCAATGGGGGAGATTTTTAGGAATGAATGCTAAATTCTTGGCAGCCATTTTTTAGTAGTTGTTGTTACATTCGTGACTATGATTGTCATTGATGTCAACACAGTGATCTATCGGAAACTTGTAGAGAAGCAGACAGAGTTTGGATTAGCGCACATGGGCTATTATAGTTGAAGCTATGAATTGTTGAGGATATACTCTTTGATATGTTATATGTATATGGTTAAGAGTGTAGATAGTAATTCATTTATTCATGGAAGTTATGAGCATTTTGGTGGAAGTAGTATTTAGGCAGTGTTCCTGAGTAGTGGTTTGTGGAAATCGGATGATATCTCCTAATCGAGATGGAATCTAGTTTTGTGCGGTTAAAAGAAATTTTAAGAAACATTAATAGTGACATGGATGATAGCACAAGTATCGAGGTCACACGAGTGAAGATTTATTGTATTTGGAAGCTGATAGTTTTGTGTAATTTTGGTGTAGTGTGTGGAAACTTTTATATTGTAATTGTATACCGACTCATTTATACAATTATTTGAGTGTGGTATAAAGGAAGGAATGTATTTCCTTGGAGAAATATGGTTGATGTGATATGGAAGTAGTAGTTGTGTGTGATGTTGTATACATGAAGTGAAGAAAAGAGCTATGTGTGAAAGTGAATATGTGAAGGAAGACATGCGAGGTACAAAGATCTGAAATTGAGATTCAATGTAATAGTGAGTGCAATTTGGCATAGTCAAAGAAGAGGTAAAATATTATTCTATTGAGTAATGAAAAGATTATTTGGATAGTGCATTCAATGATCTTACCTTGAAGCTATTTGGGCAGTGGGTCCTTATGTCTTCCATAACTCTTAACAGGGTTAGAATCTTTTAACAGGGATTCAAAATCTCCTAATAGGGATTCATATGTACTAAATGTATTTCATAAGACTCCTAAAAAAGTCCATCCTTTCAGATGGAATATTCATATTAGTGCATCTTTTGTGGGAATCATTCCCACCAGGGTTTACTCTTTGATCAAGAGGTTCCCTAGTCAGCATATCTTGTGTCATTGTGTTATTGTGTATGAATATCTTTCTATGGTTGGTAATTATATTGCTTATATGGTTTAATGTTGTTGAAGATGATAAAAGTTATAATTATTTGATAACTGATTCACCCCCCCTCTCAGTTATCTTAGTGGACTTTGCTTTCTAAGATACTCACCCATGATTGAAGAAGAACCCAGACCCTCCACTAGTGAAACAGTTATTGAAGAAATGTTTAATAGTATTGATGTGTTATTCAATGACCTTGAGACAAGTGAAGAAGATAATCCTAAGGCTGATGAGTTAGCATCACCTAAAGTTCCAAAGTTCACATATAGAAACCATTCTAAGAAAGACATCATTGGAGATCAGAGCGGCAAAGTCTTAACAAGGTCACAAGAAAAGAACTCAGCTAATAGTGAAGTGGTATGTTTACTATCTTAGATTGAAAATTTAAGTGTTGAAGATGCATGTAATGATTCAGATTGGGATGATTCTATGAAAGAAGAATTTTATTAGATTATTAAGAATGACACTTGGGAACTGGTCCCAAGACCTAGTGATAAGAATGTGATTGGAACAAAGTGGATATTTAGAAACAAGATGAATGAAGATGGTATAGTAGTAAGAAATAAAGCAAGGTTAGTATGTAAGGGATATGCGCAAAGAGAAGGCATTAATTATTTAGACACATTTGCACATATGAGTAGATTAGAAGCTATTAAGTTGTTTCTAGCTTATGCTACAGTCAAAAACTTCAATGTTTATTAGATGGATGTCAAGTCAGCATTCTTGAATGGAGATTTGAAAGAAGACATATACATTGAACAGCTAGAAGGATTCACCTTATCAGACATACCTGATATGGTATACAGATTGAAGAAGGCCCTCTATGGACTTAAGCAAGCCCCTAGAGCTTGGTATGAAAGACTTGATGGATATCCAACTAAGATTGGATTCAAGAAAGGTGTAGTAGATTGTAATTATTCATTAGAGAGACATCTGAAGGTCTACTACTTGTAGCTATATTTTTTGATGACATTATCTTTGGAGGTAATGACAAATTAAGTGCAGAATTTGCCAAAGAAATGTAGAATGAGTTTGAAATGAGTATGATTGGTCCTATCAAATACTTTTTGGGACTAAACGTGTGGCAGAAAAAAAAAGGAATTTTTATTAATTAGTCCAAGTATGTGAAAGGGATACTAAAGAAATTCAAGATGGATGATTTCAAGCTAGTAGGAACACCTATGATCACTAGATGCAAGATTACAAAAGAAGATGACTCGCCAGTAGTAGATACAACATTTTACAAATCTATGATTAGTAAACTTATATATCTTACTAAGACTAGACCTGATATTTCCAATGCAGTTGGCATAGTTGGAAGATTTGTAGTAGAACCTAAGCAAAGTCACCTCATGGTAGTAAAGAGAATATTCAGATACTTACAAGGCACTATAGATTATGGTCTATGGTATCCTTATTCAGAAAATGTTGAGCTTCATGTATACAATAATGCTAATTAGGTAGGATGTGTAGATGATTGAAAGAGTACATCAGGTGGAGCAGTGTTTCTTGGTAATAGACTTGTCACTTGGACAAGCAAGAAACAAAATTGTATTTCTTAGTCAACAACAAAAGAAGAGTATGTTGCAGCAGCCCTAAATTATTCCACAATTGTTTGGATCAAACAAATGATAAAAGATTTTTGAATTCAGATCGATTATCCTATTGTTATTTATTGTGATAACACTAGCACTATCAATATGTCTAAGAACACTATGATGCATGCAAAGACAAAGCACATTGAGATCAAGTATCACTTCCTAAGAGAGAAAGTGGAAGAGAAAGAAGTCAAGTTGGACTATGTGAATACTAAAGAGCAGTTGGTAGATATATTCACAAAGCCCTTTCCTAAGGATACTTTTGAGTATCTCAGGGAGAAGTTGGGAGTAATTCCCTTCCTTGATTCTACTTAAAAGAAATAAGCAAAGGCATCAGTCTTCAGGGACTGATGGAAGGTTGACTACTCTACCTTAGGAGTAGTACTGGTGCTTAAAATGAATGGTGTCATTTTCCATTGATGTCAAAGGTGGAGTAATATACCGAGTCATGAAAAAAAAAAAAAAAGGAGTAGTATACTAAGGGGGAGCAGTATTCAGTCTTGGAAGAAGTTCCGTTTAGGAAATGGAGAATATTGAAGATTAGTACAACAAAAGGAGGATTCATCTTTGGGGGAGTTTTTGATGAGGAAATGGAGAATGTTATAAAATTATTTCTCATTGGGTTGATGGTGGTTTTTCATTCCACATGTTGCCATCAATGCCAAAGGGGAAGATTGTTGGAGATTTTCCAGAAAGCTAGTACTGACTGTATGTTTTTCATTGATGACAATATATGGAAAGTAGCATGTGTGGAAGTCTTATATAGTAAGCTTTTAGAAAATGTAGCATGGACATGATATTAGCATGATATCATGGGTGTAGAGGTTAACTATTAGTATAGACAGTTATATAGTAGCTAGTGTTAGCAATATTCCTAACAAAATAACATGCAGTGTTCTATGTATGGTTGTCTATATAGTTATCATGGAGCCTTGCACGCATGGATATATGTTGAAGACATATTAGTGATGTTACATTCATGGACATAGAGTCTGATGATTAGTAGAAGTGAATTTATGTAGTCGCTATTCGGTAGTAAAAGGTTTCCTGTGTTTGTTTAGAAGAGTCGACATAAATTTTATTGGTTTTGGAGTTTCACCTATCATTGCGGTATACACTCTTGGAGTTAAGCTTAGACAAGAGTTAGTGATCTTTGGTTAAGAATGCATTGAGTAATTCAACTTGAGGAGAAAGAGCTAGTTGTTTTGGTAGATCTAACAGTGTGTAGCATGTGTCTACAATTATCTTATTGGACAAGTCCCAGAATGTGCTACATGCTTAGTAGAGCTGACTAAATTGTTATTAGATTTTGTTATGGTTTCTTTAATATAGTTTCAAGGTGGTTCTAATAGGCTAACTTGACTATATCATTTAGAGGAAAGATATTTATAGGCAGTCATTTGTGATTTCTTGAGTGTGGTTCATAGTTGATTAAGAAGAGAAGAGCAGAGTGTGCAAAGTGTTGAGCCATTAGAAGAAGGTCTATGTGAAAAAGTAAAGTGTTTGTTCTATACATTGGAACTGATCCAGATAGCAGGTCAAAGTGTAGCTCACCAAGATCCATATATAGTGTATATCTATTAATGAGAAGGTTGTAGCCTTCACCCCTTTGAGCAGTGTTCTCTCAGATAGTGTGTCCTCTCCCCTAATAGGGACTATTGTAAAACACTCCTAATTGGGTCTGATCCTTGACTAGGTCTATTGAACTAAATATATTGCAAAGAAACTCCTAACAGGGTTAAAGATCTTCTAACAAGGATCATAATACTATTAGGAATGAATGTTGGATGTTGGCAGTCATTCTGTAGCAATTGTTGTTGCATTCATGACTATGATTGTCATTAATGTCAACATAGTGATCTTCTGGAGAATAGCAGAGAAGTTGATAGTGTTTTGATTAGCGCATGTGGGATATTGTAGTTGGAGCTATGCAATATTGATGTTATACTCTTTGATATATTATATGTCTATGGTTAAGAGCACAGATAGTAATTCATTGATTCACGAAAGTTATGAGCATTTTGGTAAAAGTAGTATTCAGGTAGTGTTCCTGAGTAGCTGTTTGTGGAAATCAAATGATATCTCCTAATCAGGATGGAATCTAGTTTTGCATAGTTAAAGGGAAGTTTGAGACACATTGATGATGACATGGTTCACAATGCAAACTTCAAGGTCACACAAGTGAAGAGTTATTGCATTTGGAAGCTGATAGTTTTGTGCAATTTTGATGTAGCGTATGGAAACTTTTATTTTGTAATTATGTACCGACTCATTTGTAATTATTTGAGTGTGGTATAAAGGAAGGAATGTTTTTCCTTATTTTATAGAGTTGTAATGTAAAATAAGTGTGAGCATGGTTTGGTTGCATGCAAATGTAAGCATCAAGTGAAGAAAAGAGCCTAAGAGGTTGTGAAAGTGAAATTGTGAAGGAAGACATGCGAAGTACAGAGATCTGGTGTAGTAGTGAGTGTGGTTTGGCATAGTAAGGAGGTAACATATTTCATATTATTTTTTTGAATAATATCAAGGTTATTTGGATATTGTGTTCAGTGATCTTACCCTGAAGCTATTTAGGCAGTGGGTCCTTCTGTCTTTCTTAACTCTTAATAGGGTTAGAATCTTTTAACAGGGATTCAAAATCTCCTAACAGGGATTTATATGTACTGAATGTATTTCATAAGGATCCTAATAGAGTCCATCCTATCACAAGGAATATTCATTGTTGGAAATATTCAAGACTATCTAGGTTACTGAGAGGGGAGGGGTGAATCAGTAACTTCAAAACTTTTAAGAGATTCTGATCTTAATAATATTAGATTGATAATCTGACTACATGCATGAGTAACAGAAAGAATAAAACATTCATAAAACTTAGAACATAGAGATTTGGTGACCCAAAAACGTTCCAAGTAGAAAGTAAAACTGGGGTGGGGATGATACCCACAAAACTTCAATACTGCAGTATAAAGTTTGCCAGTTAAGGCTTAAAATGATCACTTCTGATGATCTGCCCTATTAGGAGCAATAAGGACTACTAGGTCCACCTTGTTAGAGGTTTTACAAACATACAATGAAGTATGTACTTAGTTAAGAGATTTTTATAAAGATTGTTAAGTCTACTCGGTTAAAGGATTTCAAGTTGACTCACCTGTTAGAATGAAACAGTAGATCTCTTACTTGCAATTGTACTTGCTGATTGAGATTCTCTGATGTACTGATCACCTTCTGTGATGGATAGATCTTTGCTTCTTCTAATAGTCCTGTAGCCCTTTGTAATTCTCTTATCTCTACCTTTCTCTCTTTTTCATACTTCTCTATATCTTTCTTTTTGGATATGACATAAAACATTGTTTATATATCAATCTAAGTCAATTCCAAAACAATTACAAAGTCAGCTCTTAAACAAGTAAACAAAAATATTACTAAGTCAGCCCAAATATAGTTACATGGTTACTGCAAACTAACTCGGTGACTTTTTGATACTCGGTGTCCATTGCATTACTCAGCATCATCATGCACTCGGTAGAAGTGGAAGCTTGGTCCATACTAACCACTCGGTCATAGTTTTGAACTCGGTAAATACTGGAGACTCGGTAGACAAAGTGTTACTCGGTAGAAACTAAGTTTCCTATTTAACCGTGCAGCACTCGGTAAACATTGTGAAACTTTGCGAGCTTGGTATGCACTGTTCAGCTCGGTAAGCTCTGTTCTGCTCGGTAAGCTCTGTTCTGCTCAGTATGCTTTGTTCTACTTGGTATGTATTGTTCTACTCCGTATGTACTATTTTTCTCAGTATGTACTATTCTACTTGGTATGCACTATTCAGAATAAGTATTGTCACTAATGACAATCATGCTTAATGCCAACAATCTCCCCCTTTGGCATTAGTGACAAAAACACTTATTGCCAAAACTTATATACAAGAATCATGCTGAATCTTTTTTTTGATTTTTCAAAATTTATCTTTGTCAAACTATTGTTTATACATTTCATGACTCCCTTATATAGAGTATTTCTCCCCCTTTCATATTACACACCTTAATCTTATACACTTTCTCCTAAACATTTTCTCCCCCTTTTTGACAATAATGCCAAAGGTGTATATACAAGTATTTTACAGGGAGAATCCAAAATGTGAAAGAAAATTAGAATGTACCTTTATGATTAGTGCCAGAGTTCTATCCCAATTCTCTTGTAGAATCTTGCATGTTTGGAGTGCAATTTGGACTTTTGCAGAGAGTTCAATCATGTGATCTACAATGGAAAATTGATTGTCATGGAGTAATGCTTTTGAGTGAACAATGTGCTTTTGCATTATGTCCATGATGGGAAGGATCATGTTCTGAATATCTAGCAGTGTTGACTAGATCTTTGTATCCTCTTTTAATAATTCTGACTGCCTATTTGATAGGAATGTGATTTTCATATGATGTGCAGAGCTTGAACTAGGTTCAAGTTGCAACTTCTATACACTGTCCTTCAGATCCTCATCAATCTTATTCAATTATACTTGACTTCCTTAGTGAACTCGGCAACATTACATTGCTTAGAAACAAGTGAGGTAACATTGGAATAGGAGGACTCAATATCTATCAAAACTGAAGATAATTCTGCCTGATTAATAGCTATATGTTGAGCAACATGCTCAATTACTTTATTGTCAAACTTCTTCTCGACTTTCTCAAAAATATTTTCTAACGCAGAGGAATCCTTATGGAACTTGTTTACTACCTCAGCTAATTGTAACAAAATATGTTGAGAGGAATCAACTTTAATACCTAATGCTTTTGACAAAATATCCTTTGCATCTTCAATAATTTTATATTCCTTGTCCCTTTCTTTTTAGTTTCTTCTGCTTTGCTTTCTTTTGGAGGAGTTCACCAATGTTTTGCATTTGGTCTACTGAAAGATTTGCAAAGTCTAATTTTTGAATCTCTATCTCCTCATCTAAGTCTATATCCTCTTCTACATTCTTACTCAAAAATCTTGTACTCGGTTGAGCCTTAGGATCAACTGTTATTGCACTTAATGCCTTTGTAGAAGTTATTGTAGACATTGTAGGAGTAGCTTTGAAAAATGATAAACTACCAACTAGAATACTTGAAGGGCTCAAAATTGAAGTATTCACAATTGTAGAATCAAAAACTAAAATACTTACTAAAGTATCCAAAACTGAGGTACTTACTGCTAGAAAACTTGATATGGAAGTAGGTAATGAATTAGATACAAGAGACTGCAACTTGGTAAAAGAGGTGGTAGTCATTTCTGTCGATAATACATTGAGTTGTGCTAGTGATGATTTGACATTTGATGTATCTATGGAAGTTGTCACAATCATACTTGAAGTTATCTCCATGCTAGGTGTAGAAAATTTTTCTGGAGAGTGAGGAAGTGAGGCAATGACTTTTGCAGCTATTCGAACAATATTATCTTCCTCATCACTTTGCTTGTCTACCTTGGTATCTTCTTCATGTTCATCACTTTCATCATCAATATCCTTGATTATCATAGTTTCGGCACTCGGTTTGTGAAGATTATAGATGTCTTTCCATGTGGTAGTGGCACTCTTCACAACCGACTCAATATCTTTGATCAAAATCAAACAACTGTTGAATTTAAGTGTCAACTTATTTTCATTATCTATCAATGCCCTATTAATTTCAGCATTTTTCAAACTTGGCATTAATTGCCTCAAGGTTTGAGCATAGATGTCCTTGACAGTTTGTCTTGCATTGGACCATCTCAACTTAATTTTATTCAGTAGAATTCCTGGGATTTGAGAAGCTATCTCTTCAGGTGAGTATTTCCATCTTCCTATTTTCTCAACAACAACATCTTTAATTTCCTGCTGCTCTTCCTCAGATCTGATTTCATATTTGAGAGATTTGAAGTTTGCAATTCCAGATCCTTCTCTCATATCCTTGATCTTTTCTTTTAATGAAGGAGGAGGCTTTTTTAATACTATTTCTTCACTGTCTTTTCCTACCTTGCCTCTTGCACTCCTTGTAAATACTATAGAGGGTTGCTTGGGTGCCTTGGTGATGATTACTTTTCCTTTCTTCTTTGCTAGTACTTTTTCTTCTTCCTCCTCATCCTTTTTCTCTTCTTCTTCTTCAAAGTCCTCTCCTTTTTCCTTGGTTGACATTAGAGGTGTGCTAGCTTGTATTTTGGCCATCCTCTTTCTTCCTTTGTTAACTGCCTGTGGGAGCTTTATACTAAGCTCAATTCTCTCCTTAGCTTCTTCATATGTCCCAAAATATGGTGCCTTTGGATTAACAGGTTGATTAATTAGGGCTTCAATAATATTCTTGGTTTCATCAATATTTACCTCATAGGGAAGAGGTTTCACATGTACAATCCTTGGTTTTGCTGCCTATATATATAGATTATCACAGTCCACCATGAAACAAATATCATCTTTGTAATCTTCCACCAATTTCTATGGAATTTAGAATCTATTGTTCATTTTATCTTTAAATGATTCAAAATAGTTATCCATTATGTTTTCAAAATTGTCACCCATTTTTGAAATGTATTCATTCATCTGATAAAGAACCGGCACACCTTTTCTCCATACTACCGTACCTTTTGATGGGAAAAAATTTTGAGCATAGAAAAATAAACAAACCAACAGTGAGCCAAACTTACATGGATTGTTCTTTGAGTTTTGGATGCTCTCCATGTTCTTGTTGAGCAGTTTCAACAAAAGATCTGCTAGGTCAAATGACAGATTGTTCTTTACAATTTTATACGCTAGGTCAACTGCTTCATATGGAACACTGTTCTGCCAACTTGAACTGTATAACTTGTGAGCTATGATATGTATACCAAACTTTAATTCTACATCAGTAATTCTGCTTATCTTCATACCTCTACCATCCCACTTGGCTAGGGTTTTTGTAGATTTTGCCTTGTCGAGCATGTGAAGACCAGTGATTCGGTGAATCATCTTCTTTGTAATCTCTACTGGTTGCTCAAGCCATATTTTACCTTCATGTACTTGGCTGAGGATATATCTAACCCATTTTATCTGAAAGCTCTGCGGCAAGTGTGTGATGTGAACTAAACCCTTATCTTCCAAATGTTGATGCTTCGGTTTGAGAACACCATTGAAATATAGTTCCTCATGAATAGTATCTATCTCTAGGGTTCCAAGCTCTTGAATTGTACACTTAAAATGACTACAAATATCATTAATAAGGAGTACCTTAGGAGGGATCTGAGATTGAGCTCCACTCTGGTCTAGGGTTCCAGCAACTGTGGGCATGAGTTTGAAATCTGGTGCTTTCCATTGTCCATGAACCAACATTTTTGAATCTTTCTTCACTTTAGCGCTGGATGATGCCATGGTAGCTTGGTGAACACAGTAAATTCTTTGAGGAAAGAGAATATCTTGCTGAAATATACTTCAAAATGCTTGATTGCACTAGGAGACTTTTGTTTGTGGTGAATAGTGAACTTGATTTCACTCCTTTTGTTAAAACTTTGTCATTAATGCTCAGTAGGAATTAGGGTATTAAATTAGACAGGCTATCATCCAATATGAATTAATTGCTCAGTGAAGACTCCGCAACTCGGTGATCATACAAATTCATGCTTCTCCGACCTTACTCGGTAACCAAATGAAGTTAGGTTACTCCCAACCTTGCTCAGTGGTAACTGATACTGACCTTCTGGTGATCCTGTTGTATCTTGCATACTGATTTGGATTTGTCTTCCTTTGAATTCAGAAACTATTTTGGAATATGTCTATGAAGATACAGTTCCAGTACTTTCTTGGAGATGAGATAGAGCTCATAGAGCCACTCCCTTCATTAGTGACTTTAGGATTGGTTTGCTTGGTAGGTTTAGGAATCCACTTCTATCTCATCTACTTCCTAATGTTATTTTCTTTTTCTTTCTTTTCATCTTCAATTTTTCCTAAATTCATGTAGTTTTTAGCTATGTGACCAAGCTTAGTGCAATTATAACATCTTATGGTAGAGTCCCTTTTTCTCAAGTGGTGCCTTACACAATTCATGCCAATGTGTCCATATTCTCCACAATAATGAAATCTACACCAAGTGTTGTAATCCCAACCAAACATTGCTTTAATAATCTTTTCCGCTGGATTGGGTGTTTTAGTTCTGCATTCTGATGCTTTATGACCTTGTTTGCTACATTTGTGACATATGCCTTTAAATCTTGGTTTCTCCTTGAATTAATTTTCTTTATGACCAAGCTGATTGCAATTGTAGCATTTTCCATGGAATTTTTCCTTTCCATTGCTCCAACATTTGTTTGGAGTATGACCAATTTTGCCACAGTGATTGCACATAGGTTTTTGATTCTTTTGATTACCTCATTTGGAGGATTCACCTTCCTCTTTGTATCCAAGTCCTGCTTTTCCTTTTTGCCTATGAAGGTTTCATTCATATACCTAATTTATATCTTCTTGAGATTTCAACATTCTCTCATTGATTTGCCTTTCAGCATCTAGCTCACTCATCACTCTTAAATTTATTTGCTTTTCAGATCTCAGCTCTTCTCTCATATTTTCATTTTCTAATCTTAGAGTCAAGATTTCTTCATTTGCATTGGAGATTTGATCAATAAGATTTTCTAGATGAAGAGTTTTATTCTAGATTTCATTATTCTTTCCATCTATTTCATCTTTCATCTTGTTTCTTTGTTCCAAGACTTCACAGAATCTTGTTGACTGAATTTCCTATTCTCTTTTCAATTTTCTCACTTCTTCTTGCAGAGATCCACTCTTTTCTAGAAGTTCTTTGATTGCATTGTTTGCTTCATCTAAGCTGCTTGAAGGGAAAAAGTCTTCAATCTTTTCTTCAACATACTGGTGGTCATTGATCTGATTTGCAAGTTCCTTCCTTCTTTTTAGGGAAAGGGAAAGATGCTCTCTTGCTTCTTTGAGTTGAGTTATGGACATTTCTAGATCTAGCTTTTCATTCTCAATTACTTTGTTCAGTCTGAATATCTCCATTGTCCTGAATCTTTTCTCAAGCTATCAAACTTTATTCTGAGATCCAGTGAGCTCTGATACCAATTGTTGGAAATATTCAAGACTATCTAGGTTACTGAGAGGGGAGGGGTGAATCAGTAACCTAGATAGTATTGAATATTTCCAACCATTCATATTAGTGCATCTTTTGTGGGCATCATTCCCACTAGGGTTTACTCTTTGATCAAGAGGCTCCCTAGTCAACATATCTTGTGTTATTGTGTCATTGTGTCTGAATATGTTTGTATGGTTAGTAATTGCATTACTTACATGGTTAAATGCTGTTGAAAATGTTAAAAGTTATAATTATTTGATAACTGATTCACCCCCCACCCCTCTCAGTTATCTTGGTCAACTTTACTTTCTAACAATTGGTATTAGAGCAGCAGGTCCTTGAAAGGAAAGTTTTACAGCTTAAAGAGATCCATGGAAAATTTTAGGAAAGAAAGCCCTAAGTTTGATGGAGTAAATTTTGATAGCTAGAAGGAAAAGATGAAGACATATCTATTGTGTTTAGAACTAGGCTATTGGTTGATTACAAAGAATGAAAGAACTATAATTGAAGAAGACGGTCTTGAAACAAGTTCTAAAGATGAGGTAGATTTATTCATGTGTAACATACTTGCAAGAGAAGCACTCTTGAAAACACTTTCAAAAAATGAATACAGTTAGGTAAAATGTTTTAAGAAATCTAATGAAATTTGGAAAGCTTTACACTCTACTTTTGAAGGTGATGAACATTCAAAAAGAGATAAATTACATAATTAGATATGTGTATTTGAAGATATTAGAATGATGGAAGATGAATCTGTTAGAAGCTATATTGGTAGAATGTTAGAAATTGTTGCAGGGATAAAATATTGTGGAGGATCAAAGATAGAGAATGAAGTGATATGGAAAATTTTGAGGACACTGACTCCTGTATTTAAGCAGACAACACAAATGATCAAACAAGTTATACCTTGTACTAAAAACTTTACAAGAGAGACTCTTCTTGGTAGATTGGACATAGCAGAGATGAACCTGAGGTTATCAGGAGACTTACCTAGAATGGAGATAGCATTTAGTGCTCTTAGTATTCATCCTACTTTGTCAAGAAGTACCAGTGTGAGTGGAGATTATGCCAACAGTATAAAATCTAGAAATGAAGAAGATAAGAAGATTGAAGAAGGTATTGCCTTGCTTGTGAAAAGAGAACAAGACGGTAAGAAAATTTTTAAATGTTGGACTTGTCAAGAATCTGGTCATTTTGCATCTAAATGTCCTAAGAGAGTTAAGAAGTACAGAAATAATTTCAAGCCTAGAAGATCTAAGGAATGTTATTATCCTAATGATGAAGATCTTGAAGCTAGTATAGAAAGAACTTTAAGTGAAAGTGATATTGAGAATAATGATGAAATAGGATTTGTAGAAATTAAAGAAGAAAATTCTAAATCTAATGTTAAAGGAGAAAAAACATTAGTTTCCCAAGTTGAAAAGAAAGTTGATTGGATTATAGATAGTGGTTGTTCACATCATAGGACTGGAGATATGAAAAAGTTCATAAAGTTTAATAATTATGATGGAGGAGTTGTTAGAGTTGGTAACAATGCACCTTGTTTGATTAAAGGTATAGGATCTATTACTCTTGATGGAAAGACTAATACTGATGATGTTTACTTTGTTGATGGATTGAAACATAATCTTTTGAGTGTTGGATAGTTAGTGGATAAGGGATATCAAGTTTGGTTTACTGAGAAAACTTGTGTGATAAAGGATAAAGATGGAAATCTAATTGGAACTGGATCTAGAACTAGAGGTAATGTATTTCAGTTGAATCCTACTGAGATGACATGCTTGATTACTAAAATTGATGATAGTTGGTTATGGCATAGAAGGTTTTGTCATATAAACTTTGATAACATTGTGAAAGTGAGTACTACACTTGCAGTAAGGGAATTGCCTAAAATTATGAAGCATACTAACATGATTTGCAAAGAATGTGTGATGGCTAAGTAGAAGAGAAGTTCATTTCCTAGTAAGAAGTTCACATCAATAGAGAAGTTGGAGATTGTTCATACAGACTTGAGTGGTCCTACCAGGACTAGAGGATTCTATGGAGAAAGGTATTTTATGATTCTTGTTGATGATTTTACAAGAATGATGTGGATTGTTTTTCTAAAAGAAAAATCTGAAGCATTTGATAAGTTTAAGATCATTAAGAATAAAGTTGAGAATGAATCTAGAATGAAGATTAAATGTTTGAGATCTGATAGAGGTGGAGAATTTACTTCTAGAGAGTTTAACACTTTTTGTGAAGTGAATGGTATTAAGAGACAGTTTTCAGCCCCTAGAACACCTAAACAAAATGGTATTGCAAAAAGAAGAAACAGGTTAGTAATTGAAGTAGCAAGAGCTATGTTATTTGAGAATAACTTGGTGAAGACATTTTGGAGAGAAGCAGTGAATACAATAGTATATACAATAAACAAAGTACAAATTAGAGCAGACATAGATAAGACACCTATGAATTATGGTTTGGACATGCACGCTTAGTTAAGTATTTTAGAATTTTTGGAAGCAAATGTTATATAAAGAGAGATGATGATATTGGAAAGTTTGATCCTAGAAGTGATGAAGGTATTTTTCTTGGATATTATTTGAAGAGAAAAGCATATAGATGTTACAATAAGAGAACTAAAACTATTGTTGAGAGCACAAATGTTAAAGTTGATGAGAAGTTTAAAATTCAGGAAAGAATGCTTGATTATGAATCTAATGAAGAAGCTAATCCTCAGCCTAACATTGAAACTACTGAATTATTCTATGAGACTAACAGTGAATTGTTGAATGAGAATCATACTACAGGAGAAATTAGAGAAGAAACTAGAGAAGAATCTACAGTTGAAGCAAGATCTATGACTATGACACCGGACAGGTATCTATCTAGACATCATCTTGTTTAACAAGTTATTAGAAATTTGGGTAGAGGAGTTATGACTATAAATAAGGTACATTTATGTTTGATTTCTCAAATTGAACCTAAATTTACTAATGAAGCTTGTGAAGATGAACATTGGATTAATGCTATCAAAGAAGAACTAGATCAAATTAAAAAGAACAAGACATGGGAATTGGTTCCTAGACCTAAAGACAAGAATGTGATTAGAACTAAATGGGTATTCAGAAACAAGATGAATGAAGAAAGGGAAGTAGTAAGAAACAAAGCAAGATTAGTATGTAAGGGATACTTGCAGTAAGAAGGAATTGACTATGAAGAAAACTTTTCACCAATAGCAAGACTTGAAGCAGTAAGAATGTTTTTGGCTTATGCAGCTTTTAAGAAATTCAAAGTGTATCAGATGGATGTGAAATCCACATTTCTGAATGGTGAATTGGAAGAAGAAGTCTACATTGAGCAGCTTGAAGGTTTTCCTTTGACTCAAGAAGGAGATATGGTATGTAAACTAAATAAAGCATTATATGGACTAAAGTAAGCACCTAGAACTTGGTATGCTAGATTGGATAAATATTTGTTGAAATTAGGATTTACTAAAGGAAAAATAGATAGTAATCTACGCACAAACGAAATTTAAAATGGATTGTTAGTTATAGTTATTTTTGTTGATGACATTATCTTTGGAGGAGAAGATGAAGCTAGTGACAAATTTGTTGATGAAATGAAGATAGAATTTGAAATGAGCATGATTGGTGAGATGAAATACTTTTTGGGATTATAGATAACATAGAACAATGATGGTATCTTTGTTAGATAGACAAAGTACTTGAATGATTTGCTAAAAAGATTTGGAATGGAGAACTATAAACCAGTTGGAACACCTATGGTTATAGGACACAAACTATCAAGAAAAGATGAAACACCAATAGTTGAGCAAAAGAAATACAGATCCATGATTGGAGGATTGCAGTACTTAACACACACCAGACTGAATATACAACATTCAGTTGAAATGGTAGCAAGATTTCAAGCTGAACCTAGAGAATCACATTATGCAACAGTAAAGAGGATATTGAGATATTTAAGAGGCACAATGGACTATGGATTGTGGTATGAAAAATCTAAGGATTTCACCCTATGTGCATATACAAATGCTGATTGGGGAGGTAGTGTTGATGATAAGAAAAGCACCAATGGTGGAGCCTTTTTTCTTGGAGGAGGATTGGTTTCTTGGTTGAGCAAGAAGTAGAATAGTATTTCACAGAGTATAGCAGAAGAAGAATCTGTAGCAGTAGCAAACAATTATAACCAGATAATTTGGATGAAACAGATGCTGAAGGATATTAGAATTAAATTTTTTGAGCCTATTGTCATACATTGTGACAACACCAACATAGTCAGTATGTCTAAGAATCCTATATTGCATTCTAAAACTAAACATATAAAGATTAAGTATCATGTTATAAGAGAAAAATTTATTGAGAAAGAAGTCAATCTGTAGTACATAAGCACAAAGGAATAGATAGAAGACATATTTACAAAGTCTTTTCTTAAGGATACATTTGAGTATTTGAGAGGTATTCTTGTGGTTATGCCCTAGCCTACTTTTGAGTAATAATGTAGTTGATTGCATCTATCCAGTTGTATATGAGCCCTATCTTTTTCTAGATTAGATGTTGGTACTTCCTCTATGGGGGAGTATGTGTATCTGAGCTGAGTCATGAGGACTCTTGTGAATATATTTTTTGAAATAGTGTCTTTGGACATTGAGTTGTTGTTGACACAGTGACAAAATTTCTATCATTGATGTCAATGGGGGATAAGTATACATGAAAAACAATATAGAAAATCTTTTCGAGAGAACTTAATAGGATAACGAAGCAAGATTTGATTGATGAAGAAGATTTGAAGAACTTTCAGAGCATCAATGCAGCAGTGTTATAGTATTGGATTTTTTGAACATTGGATGTTTTTCATCTATGTTGCCATCAATGCCAATGGGGGAGATTGTTAGGAATGAAAGGTGGATGTTGGCAGTCATTCTGTAGCAGTTGTTGTTGCATTCATGACTATGATTGTCATTGATGTCAACACAATGATCTTTTGGAGAATAGCAGAGAAGAAGATAGTGTTTTGATTAGTACACGTGGGATATTGTAGTTGGAGCTATGCAATGTTGATGTTATACTCTTTGATATATTATATGTTTATGGTTAAGAGCGTAGATAGTAATTCATTGATTCATGAAAGTATGAGCATTTTGGTAAAAGCAGTATTCAGGCAGTGTTCCTGAGTAGTGGTTTGTGGAAATTGGATGATATCTCCTGATCAGGATGGAATCTGGTTTTGCACAGTTAAAGGGAATTATGAGGCACATTGATGATGACATGGTTCACAGTGCAAACTTTGAGGTTGCACGAGTGAAGATTTATTGCATTTGGAAGCTGACAATTTTGTGTAATTTTGATGTAGCGTATGGAAACTTTTATTTTGTAATTATGTGTCGACTCATTTGTAATTATGTGCCAACTCATTTGTAATTATTTGAGAGTGGTATAAAGGAAGGAATTTTTTTCCTTATTGTATAGAGTTTTAATGTAAAATAAGTGTGAGCATGGTTTGGTTGCATGCGAATGTAAGCATGAAGTGAAGAAAAGATCCTAAGAGGTTGTGAAAGTGAAATTGTGAAGGAAGACATGCAAAGTACAGAGATGTAGAATTGAGATCTGGTGTAGCAGTGAGTGTAGTTTGGCACAGTAAGGAGGTAACATATTTCATATTATTCTACTAAATAATATCAAGGTTATTTGGATAGTGTGTTCAATGATCTTACCCTGAAGCTGTTTGGGCAGTGTGTCCTTTTGTCTTCCATAACTCTTGACAGGGTTAGAATATTTTAATAGGGATTCAAACTCTCCTAATAGGGATTTATATGTACTAAATGTATTTCATAAGACTCCTAACAGAGTCCATCCTCTCACAAGTAATATTCATATTAGTGCATCTTTTGTGGGCATCATTTCCACCGGGGTTTACTCTCTGATCAAGAGGTTCCCTAGTCAACATATCTTGTGTTATTGTGTCATTGTGTATGAATATCTTTGTATGGTTAGTAATTGCATTACTTACATGGTTAAATGTTGTTGAAGATGTTAAAAGTTATAATTATTTGATAACTAATTCACCCCCCCCCTTCTCAGCTATCTTGGTGGACTTTACTTTCTAACAAATACACTAGTGCAAAATATTAGTGGGTGTCAATGCCCACTAGGGTTTTTACCTATTTGGGTTTCCCTGTAACCAAAATATTATGTTGTGTTCAAGTGTTCTTTCATTGTGCTTATGCTTTATGTTTAAGTATAGTTAATTAGATAAAGAATTGAAACTTGTAGATAATTGATTCACCCCCCTCCTATCAGTTATCTCTTGGGACTATTCCTAACAAGTGGTATTAGAGCTTGGTCATAGGTTTGAATCCCCTCAAGTAATGCTAAGGGAGAGATTGTTGGAAAAATGGTCAGAGCTCCCCTTAGGATTCATGACATGGCTTAACCACCTTCTATGTCTTCTATAAGTCTAGTGGTTGTATCGGGCATTAACAGGTTGATCTTTTGGTGCAATGTCAACCACTACTTGTAACAAGAAGACCTCCAATAGATGTTATATCAAAAGGAGGAGATCTAGAAGATGTTGTCTTGAGAAGAATAAATACAAGGTTTTGTAAGGGAGTTGGTCACCTTCTGAGATAGATGACAAGAACTCATTGAAGGGATCCAAATGGTTGACTTTGAAGAAGTGTTGGAGATTGTGGATAGGCTCCAAAAATCACATCCAGAGGTAATCCCAAGTTAGTGAGCATCCAGTTTGGACTTAACCAAATTTGGTGCAGAGAAAAGGTAGTTTTCTACTTAGCCATTTTTGCAGAGCCTATTTTTCGGCCTTTCAGCCCTAGAGATTTTTTGGCATCCAAAATTCCGAAGTCTAAAATTTGGGAAAAGAGGACTTGACACTTAGTCATTTTTGAAGCTTGGTTTTTTCGGACCAACTGTTAGGATTTGTGTTTTTTTTTGGCACGTTCACCATTCAACTTCAGTCAACTAAAACTTGATTTTTCAATCAACTGGGCCTCTTTTATGGGATCATTCCTGGATGATTTTGGGATCTCTTTTAATTGAGTCCACATGGAGAATCTATAACAAAGGATTAAGGGTAGGATCACAAAGTTCTATGAAGGGCATGCATGAGTTCTAGCTTCATTTTTGAGCTTTTTTATGCATAATTTGCTCTAGTTTTGTAATGCGCAAAGTTTAATTCTATGCTAGGGTAGTTTAACTAAGTTTTAGAGATAGTTGCATTGATGTAATCTTCAATTTAGATTTGCTTCCAAGTTTTAGATGCAACTGAAACCCTAGCTTCAAAAATAAGAGCAAAGCTCTATAAATTGTAAGAATTCAATGTAATGAGGGTCATATTTTATCATTAATAAAATACATACAGTTGGTGCTTCAATCATAGTGTCATATTTTTTCTATCTTTGTGAGATTTATGAATGTGTGATTTGCTCATTTATTTATTTCAAAGAGCCAATTGATTGTACAGTGATTTCAAATTTGTGATACTTAGTTTGATGTTTACTGGTGTTATATTGCTTTGTTGTGATGAATCATTGGGAAGATCTTTCTTTGGTGCTTTTAAGATAAACTTGTCTCATGTGTGCGTACATCTGTGGTGGCTTCATGATTTGATGAGTTTTGGCTTATCATATGTCTGCATTCATTTTTGTTGATGATTGCATCTACCTAGCTAAAGATTGTGAGATTTTCTGATCTTTATTTTGTGGTTTTCCTCATATTCTCGATCTTTTAATTCAAAAAGTAGTGTGATATTGGTTTATGTACATTAGTTTTTTTTTAGTAATTTCTTTCACATTCTTGTTACCCAACTTCTTACTTTTCTTTACAAAATAAATTATGGTAAATTAGTTAGATTAGCATTGCTTTCATTCTAAAATCTAAAAATTTGAAAAAAAAAGAGAAACATTGTGGTGTTTCAAAGTTTGTTTTGTAGCCCTCCTTGAGATACGAACCAAAAAAGGCCTCCTTGTTAAAAAATTCACATTTGTCTTCAGTTGAGCTATCCAAGCAGTTGAGACCCAACCTAGAAGGAACCTTGAGATTGATTCATATAATTCCTCCAAGAGGTTAATTTATTCACATGACTTCCTAGCCATTGTCTCGTGTAAAAATGACACTCAAGAGAAATGGCACTAGAAGGGGGGCCATCGAAAGGAAGACCCTAGAATATTGGATCGTTGTCTCCCAAAAAGTTTGAACGAGTCCTTAGATCTTCACCAAACAAAGGGGAATTTCTTGAACTTAGAGATGTTCACAGTCCTTGCAACAATAGAACAAACCTTAGAGAGGATACTTCGCATCATCCTAATCTTCCTCCATTTCTGCACATTGCTGCTCTACCTACTACTGCTCTACCACCAGCTCCAATGACATTTTTTGCAAATGCTCAAAGCTATCCATTGGACATACAAGGATAGCTCCATGATTTGCCCAAGAATCTTGAGAAATTTTGTCCATGTTTTATCTATGTAGAATCTAGGACAATGGAAGAACACATTCATGCATTCAAATAATTATGCAATTGTAAGGAGATTCCTCATCAAGACATCATGTGGCACCTTTTCCCCTATACACTAGGGAAATTTTCATATAATTGGTATCTCAATTTGACACAAGGATCCATCTCCACATGGGCAGAATTTGAAAAAAAATTCCTTAATCAATTCAAGTTATACATGGATCTAGCTAATCTTCATCACTAGTTCATCTCGATGAGAAAGGACCTCGATGAACTAATCACCATGTTCAATCACCATTTTCTTAAAATGTACCAGAAGCTTGAGGCTCCTTATACTGTACTAGTTGGGGCTACTATAGAAGTGTACCGGCATACCTTGGATCCACTAATGTCCATATTCTTGAAAAGGTTTCTCCCAAGTGACATAGACACTCTAGAAAAAGTGTGTAACGAGGCTATCACATTTATGCAATAGATGGATCCACAAGTAGGGGGAAATTATGGTATTTCACTAGCATTAGGGAATGCTATTATGACTGGCCCATTTGCAACAAATAATCAATTCCTAGTGCAACACACCCCAAGGCTCAATCCAGCGCATCTCCATACGCTTATGCCCCACCGCTTGCCAGCACATACCTTAGATATGATGCACACAAGGCAACTCTATGTGAACAGAAGGCTCCTATCCCAAACAAGTCGAACCATGCTCTAGTGAACAAATTGGATGGCATGAAAAAGACATTGTCCCATTTGATAGGAGAGATCACTAGGATGAAGCTTAATCCACCTTAGAACTAGGGAAACTACCAATGCCTAACTACTACCCCAAACACCTACTCCCAAAACCAAAATTGTAATTATGGAAATTACAACAACAACAATATCAATAATGGTGGAGGTTATGGGAATGCTTCTCAAGATAATCACTTTGGTCAGTAACAAATTAATAGGACATGGAACACATGTCCAAATAATGGTAGCATACCCTCTAACAATGCCAATGTCTTCAACTCATTTGAGGTTAATTTTGCTCAAGCTCTCAATACACACCAACCAGATAATGAGTATAGGGGGGAGTTTGACAACCAAAAAATCTAAGATCCTGATAACTCTCAGACCCACTTCAGTGCCATGATATTTTATTTATATAACCCAATCATAGGTGGAGGCCCTATCGATAACACAATAGAAGAATATTTTGTCTTCCCTTTCAATCAAGAAAGTTAGTCAGAGTATTCTAAGATCCATGCTTTTCAAAATGACAACAAAAACAATTATAATCTAAGGAGTAGAAGAGAGCCTCTAATTGATGGTATTCCCCTAGGGATGTAGCCCACTCCACCTAATCCATGGGCTAGCAACAATCCTATACCTCCTCTAGGCCCCAGTGCCAATGTCGCTCCAGCAGTACAACATCAATCCACTCTATTAAAAACTCTAGTCTGGGCCAATGAAAAATATAGCATAGTGCAAGAACTAAATAAATTTAGAACTAATATGTCAATGTACAACATGTTACAAAGTTTTCCTTCCCAAAGGGAAGCCCTCCTGAGATCAGAGGATCATTCCAAATCAGCCCCATCCAACAATAATACTAGAAATGCATCCAACGTAAACAGGGCTAAGGCAATGCTGACTATGTTCAAGGATAGGGTAAAAGTACCCCATTCTTGCTTAGCCTCAAGATATTTGGAAAGAACTTGCATAATTTTTTGATTGACTCAAGAACTTCTAGTAACGTCATGCCATTATCCATTTTCCATAGGCTAGGAATGAGTCCTCAACCAGCTTATAAGGTTGTGGTTCAACTTGACAAAATAGAGGTAAAAGTCATAGGGGTCTTGAAGGATACACGCATACAATTGACCATAGACCCAAGAATCCAAGATTGCATTGACATACATGTGTTGGACATCTTGGAAACATATGGAATTTTTCTTAGTAGAGAGTGGATCCGATCATTGAGAGGTTGGTTCTCCACAGACTTTACTCAACTTTGGCTACCAGAAGGGGCTTAACAACCAAATCAAGATCGATATGGAGCCCAAAATCAAATAGATGATAACTAAGTAAAATTCCCCAAATGAAGTCTTGTTCTCACAAGCTGACCTAGGTGTATATCATTTTGGTAAGGCTTTCACATTTCATCTCAAAGAGGAAGAAAACTCAAACGATAGCCTCATGCAAGGATTGGTGAGTACCCAGATTCCTGAGGAAATTCTCATAGAATTCATAAGCAGTATGATGAAAAATATGAGGCATCTTTTCCAAGACACCAACCCAAACATACTAATGCTACTAGGGTATTTTTACCTCCACCAGATGAATCACTCAGAGTTTACATGCCAAGATTTCCAAGATGCAGTGATCCAAGTAATAAGCCAAATGTCTTACACGTCCGAACTTACAAAGGATACAATGACACATTCAAGTGAGGATGGATCTCCTCTTTCCAAGAAACCTCAAGTTCCTACAACTAAAGACCTTATACAAGAGGAATGGAGCTCTTCTAATGATGACTACCTGCCCCCATGTCATGAAGTTTGGTACAATGTGAAAGAAAAATAAAGGATGAAATGGGTTCCCCTATCCAAAAGAGAATACTCAGATGAAGAGAACTTGAAGGTCCTGAGTATAGAGAGCCTATCACCACCTAAAACCCATGTTTAACTCCAGGTCAATGAACATCTACCCAAGGTGACTTTAGAAGTCCAAGTCAAATCATCTTCCCATAAGAATCACCCTATTTGGAAACTTCAGTTTGACGGCTCCAAGTGTAAACAAGGAGCAGGAGCTTGGATTGAATTGGTCAATCCTCATGGGGTTTCATACTATGCTTCTTATTACCTACAATTTTACTACACCAACAATGTCATCGAGTACAAGGCCATAGTTTGAGGTCTTATCTTGGTACATGAGAAGAAGGTGAAAGCGTTAGTTGTGGAAGGTGACTCACAGTTGATAGTTCAGTACATTCAAAGCTAGTATTTGTGCACTGACAAGTGATTGGCTTCCTACCACAATTGAATTTGGGACCTAATCAAATATTTCAAATCTTTTAACACTCAAAGTGTCCCAAGAAGGAGGAATTATGTTGTTGATGCTTTAGCAGTTTCGGCAAGCTCTTTACAACCACTAGAAAAATATAAATTGAAGAAATTCTTTGTTGAACTAGTGGTTATGCCAGCTATCCTAGGTAATATTAAAAACTTATAGGTAAATTCCAACATGATCAATAGATATTGGAGTTTATCATGAATTCTAGAATCTTTGACAAACAAAGCATCGATGAAGAAGAAGATGAAATGGAAGAATCAGATGACTTAGGGATCTTAAATTTAAATACTAACTCCATTCTGAAAGGTATGAAAGCCCTAGAAAGTATTTTTGATAAAGATGAACATGCTCAGGAAAGGGGAAAAACACCCATATTGGGGGGAGATGATTGTGAACTCTACAACTTGGGTACACAGCTTGAACCCAAGGAAGTTTGTATTGGAAAGGTCAGCACATTTGAAGAAAAGAAATGGATGGTAGAAATACTCATGGAATACAAAGATGTCATAGCCTAGAGTTATGAAGAATTGAAAACATATGATCCCAACATTATTGTGCACAACATCCCTTTGAACCTAGATGCTAATCCCTTTCACCAAAGACAAAGGCCGGTGAACCTTGTGATCAAACTAGTAATCCAAAAGGAGGTACAAAAGTTTCTCAATGCCAAAATGATTTTCCCTATTTGGCATTTGACTTGGGTAGAAAACCTCATCTTTGTGATAAAGAAAAGTGGAGAAGTGTGGCTTTGTGTAGATTTCCAAAATCTAAATAGGTCTCCTCAAAAAGACAACTACCCATTGCCCTCCCTTGACAAAGTATTGCAGGTGGTCAATAATTCCCAAATGATGTCTTTCCTAGATGGTTACTGCCAGTACAACTAGGTCATGGTAAAAGAAGAAGATCTCCGGAAAACATCTTTCACAATAAAGTTGGGAACTTTTTCTTACCATTGTATTCCATTTTGTTTAATCAACATAGGTGCCACTTTCCAATGAGCTATGGACAAAGAGTTTAGATTCCTGGTCAAAAAATGCATTGTCATCTATATGGATGATCTCACATTTTTCTCTAAGAACCGCATTAACCACATTGAAGATCTACAAAAGGTCCTGAAAAGGTGTTGACAATACAAAATCTCACTAAACCCTAAGAAGTGTGTCTTTTGGGTAACCCAAGGAAAACTTCTTAGGTACATCATATTTGAGATAGGCATCTCAATTGACCCTAAGAGGGTTGAGGCTATTCTCAAATTAGTTCCCCCTAATAGCAGGAAGGAGTTGAAGTCTTTCTTCAGAAAAATCAACTTCGTCAGAAAGTTCATTAATGGATTTGCAAAGATAGTGCATCCATCGAATAATATGTTAAAGAAAGATGCTAAGATTGAGTGGAGCACTTTTGTTAAAGAATCCTTTGAAGAAATCAAGACATCCATTTCCACTGCTCCAATTCTAGTCAGCCCCAATTATCTTCTACCATTCAAGGTTTATTCCTTTAAGTCAAAGCACTCATGTGCAGGGATCCTCACACAAAAGAAGGAAGGAGAAGATGAAAGACTGATAGATTTCATGAGCTATCCTCTCAAGAATGTTGTCAATAAAATAAAACAATACATTCTCCAAAGTAAGGTCATTGCTATTATTCTAGATCTAGTAGTCAAATCCTTGCTGATGCCAAAAAAACTAGGAGAATGAAGAGGGAAGTGGATGGAAATAATACAAGAGTTCAACATCAAGATCCAACTAATGAAATTAGTGAGAGGTCAAGGTCTTACCAAGATGATGGTAGAAATAGAGTAGGGTTTGGTGTGCCAAGTGTACACCAATGAAGGATTGGTCACTAATGTCTGGTATCAAGATATAGTTTACTATTTGTTGCAAAATTGTTGCCTGGAGGGATTGAATGGTTCATAGAGGAGAGCACTAAAATATAAAAGAAGTTCATACATGCTAAAAAATGCAAAGCTCTACAATCGCAATTACAGTGGCCTCTATCTACGGTGTTTAGATCAGACAGAAGCTGAGCAAGTTCTCACAAAATTTCATGATATGTATGGTACTAGGCATGGATCAGTAGAAGCTATGGCCCATCAAATATTGAGATTCAAATATTACTAGCCAACTTTGTTCAAAGACACTAATGAGCACGTGCACTCTTGTCATGTTTTTTAGACTAGCACCATTCATGAAAGACATTTGGTGATTCCCCTATAACTAGTTAATGAGGTACATCCATTCACCCAATGGGGGCTAGATTTATTGGGAATTATTAATCCTCCATCATCTATAGGGAATTGATACATCTTGATTGTAACTGATTACTGCACTTGATGGACAGAGGCGCGGGCTCTTAAAAATTGTACTATTGAGGTGATAACCAAGTTTCTAGAAGAGTTCATCATCATGAGGTTGGGCATGCCTTTCTTTTTAGTGTGTGACAACACCCCTTATTTCTCCTCTACATCTCTCATCCAATGGGCCTTTGAGAACTAGGCAATTCTCAAATTCTCATCCAATTATTATCAGTAGGGGAATGGAGTCGCTGAATCAACCAACAAGAAATTAACCACGATAATGAAATTCCTTTTGGATGATAACCCTAGGGATTGGTACACTTAGTGAAAATATTCCCTATGGACTGATTGTGTGAGAATCAAGAATGCCTTAGGAACCTCTCCCTACCAATTGGTCTATGGTCTGCAACCTATTTTTTTGATGAACCTAAAAATACCAATTCTAAGATTTATGGATCAATACATCGAGGTGAGGTTCAGGTGCAAATTCTACTAGTGATTTGGCTGAGATATATATCTAGATGTTTTCATTATGGAAACATATGATCTATGTGAAGACCACATAGGACAAAGAGGAGTTATGATAGAGCATAGAACAAAATTGTCTAAGTGTAAGCAGTAGTTTTCCTAGTCTAACCATAGATAGTTTTGATTGGTGACATAGATATAAGTAATTTTAGTGCTTGTGAACTTGAACATGGATACTATGATGTATAATGAAGACTCACCTAAGAGTGCAAGTATTTATGGTATGTATGGAAGAAGTTATTACAGTATTACAAGAAAATAGTTGAAGCTAACAGGATAAAGAGAAGAAGTCAACATTGGTAAATAGTTAAGGGATTATTTTGTTTATCAAAATAATGTCTTATTCACATAGAGGGACAACATCCTAGATGTTAACCCTTGGGCAGAATGAGTTAATATGTATTTTGTAAAGTGCTTTATGTTTTGTAAAGCTGACTATAAAATTTATTATTCCTAGTAACTTGTCTAAATGTAAGACATATGTAATGCAAAGAAAAAAAAGTAACATATGTATGCAAAGTTATTGATGCAAACTTGTAAAGTGTGAAAGTCAAACAAGCATACTTTGTATGTGCAAGCGAAGTAGTAAAGGTTATATACCTTACTCTTTTGTAATCAGAAATCATTGTACATTACATGTTTGGGATGTGGGCTCATCTTGTAATCATTTCATTTGTACTACCAACTCTTAGCAGGGTTGAGGCTTCTAACAAGGCCTAGATTCCCTTAATTAGGACTGAGACACTATATGTATGTAACAAGCTCCTAATAGGGTCAACATCCTTAATAGGATACTTTTGATTAGTGGATCATTGTGGGTATCATCCCCACCAGGGTTTTCCCTTGGATAGGGTTTCCTTGAGAACAAATAATGTGTTATGAGTTCATTTTATTTATTTCTATGGATGTTATTTAGTTTACTCTATTTTCCATGTATAAAGTTAATCTGTTATATCCATAATTGGGAAAAATTAAAATTTTTTAGAATACTGATTGACCCCCCCCTCTCAGTATTCTCTATTTCTAACAATTGGTATCAAAGCTTAGTTAATTAGAAAAGAATCATTCAGAGAAATCCTAGAAGCTTGAGTAAGATCTCTATGGATATGGATCAACTACATAATAATCTTGAAGAAGCTATTGAACAGATTGATATAGTTACTGAAGAAAGAGATACTCTAAAAGGAAAATATGATGATGCAAAGAACCTCATTGAGAAGCTAAAAAATAAGTTGGAAGAACTGAAATTAGAGAAGGAATCTACAATTCAAATTGAGGATTGTGATGAAAATATAGAAAAAGAAAATGAGATCCTTAACATGAATTAAAGATAGTAAATATAAAATTGAGTTTGAAATATGGAAACAACAAGAATGAAACAAATCTGAAATCTGAGAATGAAGATCTAAAATCAAAACTTTGTAAAGTGACATATGAACTTGAGAAAACAAAATTGCAGTATGGTGAACTTGAAAAGTACAATACAATTGTGAAAAGTGAACTAACTCAGTCTAAGAAACATCTTGAGAGACTATATTCTACTAGTGAGAATATTGATTAACAAATGTCTTATTAGAAGCCATTCTATGATAAAACTAGTCTTGGATTTAACTCATCTAAGGTAAGTGAAGAAAGCAAGGAACCAGATCTAAAAGTTTCTTAAAACATAGATGAAAAGAAATCTGATGAAGCTAACAAATTTGAGGACATACCTAAAGAAGAAGAATCACCTAAAGGTACATAGAGAGAATTTAAAGGTAGATGTTTTTCATGTAATACTTTTGGTCATATGAAGAAACATTGTACAGGTAAGCAATTTAAACCTCTTAATGGTTATTGTTATAATTGTCATGGTTTTGGACATAGAGCTATTGAATTTAAGAAGCCTAGATCTAATGATAACAATAATAGTAGAATTTTTAGAGATACTAACCATGTAGATAAGATACCTACTGAAGATATGAACAAAAGAAATGTAGTATGTTATAGATGCAATAAGGTTGGACACAATGCTAGGAATTGCAGATCACAAATCAACCAGACTGGACCAAGATATGGAAACAATGGAATAGTTTGTCAGATATGCAACAAATTTGGTCATACATAAAGGTTTTGAAAAATGAATAACATGAGAAACCCTAATCCTAGAAGTTATACAAGGAGAAATGAGAATGTAAGCAATAGTCAAAGAGGATGTTGTAGAAATTTAGAAGAAGTGAAGTTTTTTAAAGCCACAGATCAAGGAGACACATTCAACATAGAAGGTAAGCAAAAAGGTGAAGTATCTAATGGTAAGAGTGAATCTCTTCCTAACCCATCTCAAAGTACTTAATTCATAAAGAATGCATTAGAATAGGAACTTAGGATAGTGTAGAAATTAGTATAGGATGAATTGAGTTTTGCGTAGTTAATGTAAGGTAGTATGTGATGTAATGATGCTATGGTTAAGAGAGCATGAGCTAATATGAATTTATGCAAGTTTGCAAGAATTTTGAATTTTTGCAGGAAAGTAGGAACACCTTTTTGGAAAGAAGTGGCAAAAGAATTGAATGCGACTTCAAAATCTTGAAGTTAAAATCTTATTATTGATATTAGTTAATCATTCAAGCTACTAAAAATGTTAATGAGATTGAACTAGTAGTGATTGAAGGTAGTTCGAAGGATTTGGTGAGAGAACTTCATGTCAGATCTATGCAAAGCCCTAAATCATGAAATTAAGGTATTTTACTGAGTAAATCTATCAGTCAATTAGAGAATTTGTAGAAGATATGGATGTTTCATTTGTTCATAGCATAAGAGATACAATTAGACCTAAGATCAAAAGGGAACTGGTAGAACCCATGGAATAAGATCCTAGACTGGCATTATCATTTGTACTAGATGGAGTTCTGCATTTAGAGAATGTTAGAGCCTATTTGGGATGCAAAATTGAAACCCTTAGTGAAAGTGATTTTACTAAGGAATATGAGAAGCTATACAATTAGGATTTTCATTGAAAGTAGGATTTGATCATTTCAATGAAAATGAGATTGTAACATATTCACTACAACATGAATTTCATGATGATGAGAAGTTTTGGGCATAATTCATAATGGGAAGTTTTGGTTAGATGTCTGAGTGATTGATATAGTAGTAGACCTAATTCATGAAGTCACTGGTTTATCTAAATCAGGATTTATACCATTTAATGTGAAAAATGTGAAGAAAACTATACTGGACAATACTAAGCCATCCTACAATGGTAGAGGAATAGTGATTAGCAAGATTCAACAAGATGGTGTTAGATATTTATGCAAGATCTTAACATCGACTAAGTTTTGTAATAACTCTAGAGAAGATGACATGGAAACTAGTATGATTCATGCAACCTATTTGATGTGTGTTGATAAAGTTCAAGTGGATATGTGTAGAATTTTGAGAATTCAATTATTTGAGAACCTAGAAAAGATTAAGAAGACTAAAAGCTCACAGTTTAGATTCTCATCATTGATTACATATATGTTTTTCCATTTGCTAAGAAGATTTCCATTTACTATTGGAGAAGACTAGAATGATAATAGAACCACCATGGACAAAATTAAGAAAGTGTATCTGAGATATCCTATAGACAAGGTTAATGAGAGTGTAACCTTAGTGAACAAATAATTTCAGAACTTGATGAAGAAAAGATCAAGAATCCCACAAGTTATAGTTGAGAAGTATAAAAATGAAATATTCTTTATGGTTGACATTGACTTTACCTTTATTGAAGAAGTTGAACCTAGAGTAGAATTCATAGACCCTCTTGGATATGAAATTTGTGAAGTTGAAGTAGAATAATATGTGAATAAATTGTTGAAAAGTAAATTGGATGTAAATAGAAACACATTTGGGACTTATGAGGAGAACTTCAACTCTGCAAAGTCTATAGAAGAAGAAAATTTATCTAAGAAGAGAGTGGAAAGCACTATAAAGAAAATTCATAAAGATACAAGAATGTCAGAACAAGAATTCCTAATTACAAAGAACACATTATTAGCACTAAGAGACTTTGGACAAAAGGAAGTTTTTTCTATTCCACCCCTATCACTAGTTCCAGATGAGACTGGAAATTTGTAGAATGTAGTGAAATTGGAGAAAGTAGAGAAGGAACTAGAAATAAGAAAATCTAAAAAATCTTTTGCCACTCAACAAGGTAAAAGAGTAAAGGAAATAGCTATTAGACCGAGTAAAAGATAGAAAACAATAGTTGCCCCAGTGCAAAGGAAAGTATCTAAAATAGAAGATGATGAAGATTCTAAAGTAAAGAAGAAGAAATGGAAACCTAAGATAGAAAAGGTAAATGAGTAAATTATTAATGATGGATACTTTTCCAAGATGAACAAGTTTTTAGGAATAGTCCCAAGAGATAACTGAGAGGGGGGGGTGAATCAATTATCTACAAGTTTCAATTCTTTATCCAATTAAGTATACTTAAACATAAAGCATAAACATAATGAAAGAACAATTGAACACAACACCAATATTTTGGTTACAGAGAAACCCAAATAGGTAAAAACCTCAGTGGGACTTGATACCCACTAATATTTTGTACTAGTGTTTAATGATCCTTGCTAGAAGATCCTTTACACTATTAGGAGTAGCTTTACAATATATTAAGTATAGTAGACCTGGTTAAGGGTCAGATCCTATTAGGATTCTTTTACAATTGTCCTTGTTAGGGGAGAGGATGCACTATCTAAGAGCTCACTGCTCAAATGGGAGAAGGCTATAACCTTCTAAATAATAGATACACACTATATCTGGATCTTGGTGAACTGTGCTTTGACCTGTTGTATGGAACAGTTCCAATGAATAGCACACATTCTCTACTTGGTCACATAGACCTTCTTCTCATGGTTCAACACTTCACACACTCTACTTTGCTTAATCAACCATGAACCACACTTCAGTAATCACAAATGACTACCTATAAATATCTTTCCTCCAATTGATATAATCAAGTCAGCCTATTAGAACCACCATGAAATCATACTAGAGAAACCATAATAAACTCCAAAAAACATTTTTTTGGCTCTATTATGCACGCAACTCATTTTGGGACCTGTTTGATAAAATAATTGTAGACACATGCCACACACTGTTGGCTCTACCAAAACAACTGGAACTTTCTCTATAAGATGAATTAAATTATGCACTCTTAACCAAACATCAATAAAACTTCTCCAAGCTTAACTCCAAGGGCACATATCCTCAAGATAGGTGCAACTCAAGAAACAATAAAATCTCTTTCATCTCTTCTAAACAAACACAGGAAACTACTACTGGTGAATAGCGAGTGCATAACTTCACTTGTGTTCATCATTAGACTTTGCATTCATAACTAAAACATCACTAACATTTCTTCAACATATATCCTAGGGCACATGCCCATAAGACAACTGTATGGACAACCATACACAGAACATTGCCTGTAACTCTGTCAGCAAGACTGCTAACACAAGCTTCTATATAACTATCTGTACTTACAGTTAACCTCCATGCCCATGATATCATGCTGATATCATGTCCATTTATTATATACTAAAGGATTACTATAGAAGACTTCCATGCATTTTTCTTTCCATATATTGTCATCAATGATAAACATACAGTTAGTACTGGCCTGCTGGAAAATCTCCAACAATCTCCCCCTTTGGCATTGATGGCAACATGTGGAATGAAAAACCACCATCAACCCAAATGAACATTTCTTTTATAACATTCTCCATTTCCTCTAAAAAACTTCCCCAAAGATGAATCCTCCATTTGCTGCAATATTTTCTAATGTTCTCCATTTCCTCAAATGTACTACTGTCATAACTGAATGCTGGTCCCCCTTAGTATATTACTCCTCTTTTTACTTTTTTTTCATGAATCTATATATAATCCCCCTTTGACATCAATGGAAAAGGGCACCACTCATTTTAAGCACCAGTACTACTCCTAAGGTAGAGTAGTCAACATTCCATCAGTCCTTGAGGACTGATGCCATTCCTGCTTCCTTCTAAGTAGAATCAGGGAAGGGAATTACTCCCAACTTCCCCTTGAGATACTCAAAAGTGTCCTTAGGCAAGGGCTTAGTGAATATATCTACCAACTATTCTTTAGTACTCACATAGTCCAACTTGACTTCTTTCTTTGCCACTTTCTCTCTTAGGAAGTGATACTTGATCTCAATGTGTTTTGTCTTTGCATGCATCACAGGGTTCTTTGACATATTGATAGTGGTAGTGTTATCATAGTGAATAACAATAGGATAATCAATCTAAATTGCAAAATATTTTATCATCTGCTTTATCCAAACAATTGTAGAATAATTCAAGGCTGTTGCAACATAATCCGCTTATATTGTTGACTAAGAAATATAGTTTTGTTTCTTTCTTGTCCAAATGACAAGTCTATCACCAAGAAACACTACTCCACCTGAAGTACTCTTTTTGTCATCAATACATCCTACCCAATCTACATCCATGTACACATGAAGCTCAACATTTTTTGGATTAGGATACCATAGACCATAATCTATAGTGCCCTACAAGTATCTAAATATTCTCTTTATTGCCATGAGGTAACTTTGTTTTGGCTTTGATGCAAATCTTCCAACTATACCAACTGCATTGGAAATGTCAGGTTTAGTCTAAGTAAGATAAATGAGTTTACCAATCATAGACTTATACAATGTTATATCAACTACTAGTGAGTCATCTTCCTTTGTAAGCTTGCATCCAATAATCATAGGGGTTCCTACTGGCTTGCAATCATCCATCTTGAATTTCTTTAGTATCTCTTTCACATACTTTGATTGATTAATGAAAATCCATTTTTCTATCTGCTGCACATTTAATCCCAAAAAGTACTTGATAGGACCAATCATAGTCATCTCAAACTCATTTTGCATTTCTTTGGAAAATTTAGCACTGAGTTTGTCATTACCTCCAAAGATAATGTCATAAAAAAATATAGCTACAAGTAATAAACCTTTAGATGTCTCTCTAAAGAATAGATTACAATCTGCTGCTCCTTTCTTGAATCCAATCTTTGTTAAGTATCCATCTAGTCTCTCATACCATGCTCTAGGGGCTTGCTTAAGTCCATAGAGGTCCTTCTTCAATTTGCATACCATATCAAGTCTATCTGATAAGGTGAATCCTTCAGGCTGCTCAATGTATACTTCTTTTATGTCTCCATTTAAGAATGTTGATTTGACATCCATCTAATAAACTTTGAAGTTTTTAACTTTAGCATTAGCTAAAAACAACTTAATAGCTTCTAATCTACTTAGAGGTGCAAATGTGTCTGAATAATCAATGCCTTCTCTTTGCGCATATCCCTTACATAGTAATCTTTCTTTATTTCTTACTACTATACCATCTTCATTCATCTTGTTTCTAAATATCCACTTTGTTCTAATCACATTCTTATCACTAGGTCTTGGGACCAGTTCCCAAGTGTCATTCTTAATGATCTAATCAAGTTCTTCTTTCATACCATCATGCCAATCTGAATGCTTACAAGCATCTTCAACACTTAAAGGTTCAATCTGAGATTGTAAACATACTACATCACTGCTAACTGAGTTCTTTGCTTGTGATCTTGTCAAGACTTTTCCGCTCTAATCTCCAATGATGTCTTTCTTGGAATGATTTCTTGATGTAAACTTTGGAACTTTAGGTGATTCTGACTCATCAGCCTTAGGAGTACCTTCTTCACTTGTTCAAGGTCATTGAACAACACATCAATGTTGTCAAACATTTCCTCAATGATTGTCTTACTAGTGCAGGGTCTAGGTTCTTCTTCAATCATAGGTGAGTAATCATGATATCTATCTTGAGTCATAAAATTTTTATCAATCTTTACTTGAGCACTTTCAATGATCTTTTTCAATCTTAAATTGACACATCTATAAGCTTTAATTTTAGTAGAGTAACCAAAAAAAATACCTTCATCACTTCTTTCATCAAACTTGCCTACTGCTTCATCCCTCTTGATGTAGCACTTGCTTCCAAAGATTCTGAAGTATTTTATAGTGGGAACATTACCAAACCATATCTCATAAGGTGTTTTGTTATTCCTAGACCTTAAATGAATTCTATTGATTGTATAGACTACTATATTGACCCCATCTCTCAATAGGTGTGTGCAACTTTTCCTTCTATAATAATGGTGCATGTTTTATCAAGAATGATCCTATTCCCTCTCTCTACAATTCTATTTTGCTGAGGTTTTCTAGGTGCACTTAACTATCTCTTTATGCCATGTTCTTCACAGTATTCATATATAGAATCTGTCAAAGGTGAATTATCCTCCTCTATCCGATCTCAAACATTTTATCTTTAATCCAGACACATTCTCAACCTTAGCTTTGAATATTTTGAACTTCTCAAAAGCTTCTAACTTATCTTTTAAGAATGCAACCCACATCATCCTAGTATAATCATCAAAAAACAAAATAAAATACATTTCACCATAGTATGATCTTGTTTGAGTTGGTCCACATAGGTCTTTATGAATCAGATCCAACTTGTTCTCTGCTAAATTCTGCTTGCTCCTGAATGAATTTCTCACATGCTTCCCCATCACACATTCCCTACATATAGTATCAACTAGCTTTTCTATGCTAGGTAGATCTCTTACTGCTTTAACATTTCTTATTTTTACTATGTTATCAAAATTGATATGACATAGTCTTTTATGCCACAACCAATTGTCATCAACTTTAGCAACAAAACAAATTGCTTCTGAATTGAGTTGAAAAACATTACCTCTTGTCTTTGTGCCTGATGCAATCATAACACCATATTTTTTGTTAATGATGCATTTGTCATCTTTGAACTCCAACTGATAGCCTTTACCAAGTAACTGTCCAAAACTAAGAAGGTTATGTTTCAAACCATAAACATAAAGAAAATCATCAATATTGTTCTTTCCATCGAAAGTGATGGCTCATCTACCAACTATTGGTTTAGGAGTGTTGTCTCCAAATTGAACCATACCTCCATTGTATTTGTCAAAATGAACAAACCTTCCTTTATCACCTATCATGTGATGTGAACAACCACTGTCTATAATCTAGTCTATTCTTATATCTGCTTGGGAAATCAATGCTAGCTCTTGATTCACTTTCTCATTTTTAGGAACTGACTTAATATTTGTTTTGTCTAAAACAGCATTGAATCAAATTTATTCTTCATTTGAGACTCCATCTCCAACAAAGTAACATTCCTTAGAGTACTTAGGCTTGTAATCATTTTTGAACTTTCTAACTCTAGTAGGACACTTAGATGCAAAGTGACCTATCTTATTACATGAAAAGCACTTGAAAGGTAATTGACCTTCATATTTTCCTTTTCCTTTCTTTTCTCTTTTAGCAACCATAGCAATAAAATCATCTAAAGTTTTCTCTTCCTCATCATCATTAAAATTACCAGAAGTGTTTGTAGATTTCTTACCATGAACTGTTGCTTTGAAATTTGTCTCACTCTTTGGTTCTGTCTTCAATCTTGAAATCTAAAAAGCTGAGATTTTGTTGATCAAGGTCTCTCTCTTGAAATTTGATGTAAGCTACATGGTCTCATCAAGGATTTTGATCTTTCTTTCATATTCTGGAGTGAGAGTAGTCATCAACTTGTCTATAGTATCTTCTTCTAAGATCTCTCCACCATTGTTCCTGATTCTAGCATCTGCTTCATTGACCCTTTGATTATAAGCTCTGATGTTTTCTTTAGGTAGCATCTCTAATGCATTGAATCTTTTCTTCCATATCTTTCTCCACATGTCCTTTTCTTTCTTGTCTCCTTCAAATGTGTTTGCAAGGTACTTCCATATCTTGTGGGTGGTGTCTACCTTCTTTATATTTGAAAACTTACTATCAGATAGTGTGCTGATAAGGGATTCTTTAGCTATAGCATTATGATGAAACAATTCCTTTTGAGTGTCAGTAGCATCATCCTATTCAAGGTCTTCTAAAGTAGGAATCTTGGCTACTTTGATAGTTACATTGAAAACTTCATAATAAATACACTGCAAATGGGTCATCATCTTGTTCTTCCAATCAAGATAATTTTCTCCATCAAACTCAAGACTCTCTTTCCTCAAGTATGCCATCTGATCAACCTCAAGCTATTAAACTTCTCTCTGAGGCACTTGTCTCTTATACCAATTGTTAGTAATAGTCCCAAGAGATAACTAAGAGGGGGGGTGAATCAGTTATCTACAAGTTTCAATTCTTTATCCAATTAAGTATACTTAAACATAAAGCATAAAAACAATGAAATAACACTTGAACACAACACCAATATGTTAGGGGAGAGGACACATTGTCTGAGAGCTCACTTCTCAAATGGGTGAAGGCTACAACCTTTTGAATAATAGATACACACTATATCTGGATCTTGGTGAACTGCGCTTTGGAAAATTATCTAGATTAGTTCCAATGAATAGAACACATTCTCTACTTGGTCACATAGACCATCTTCTAATGGTTCAACACTTCACACACTCTGCTCTACTCTGCTTAATCAACCATGAACCACACTTCAACAATCACAAATGACTGCCTATAAATATCTTTCCTCCAAATGATATAATCAAATTGGCCTATTAGAACCACCTTGAAATCATATTAGAGAAACCATAATAAACTCCAACAAACATTCTATCAGCTCTATTATGCATGCAACTCATTCTAGGACCTTTTTGATAAAATAATTGTAGACGCACACCACACACTTTCAGCTCTACCAAAACAACTAGAACTTTCTGTGTAAGCTGAATTAAATTATGCACTCTTAACCAAACATCAATAACACTTCTCCAAGCTTAAATCCAAGGGTTCATCTCCTCAAGATAGGAGAAAATCAAGAAACAATAAAATCTATGTTGGCTCTTCTGAACAAACACAAAAAACTGCTACTGGTGAATAGCGACTGCATAACTTCACTTGCATTCATCATTAGACTATGCATTCATAACTAAAACATTACTAACATGTCTTTAACATATATCCTAGGCCGCATGCCCATAAGACAACTATATGGACAACCATACACAAAAAACTTCCTATAACGCTGTCAGGAACACTATTGACACAAGCTGCCATATAACTATCTATACTTATAGTTAACCTTTGTGCCCATGATATCATGTTGATATCATGTCCATACATCATATAATGAAGGATTACTACATAAGACTTCCATGCATGCTTCTTTCCATATGTTGTCATCAATGACAAACATACAGTCAGTACTGGCCTACTGGCAAATCTCCAACACAAGTATTATGAGCTATACAACTATTCAGAAAGGTTAAACTTGGAGAATGCAGTTGTCAAGCACATGATCTTAGTAGATAAGAAATTTGATACAATTCAAGGGAAGATACCTAATGATTTGTATGAGAAATTAGTTAATAGGAAGAATAGAGCAGGTGAAAAAGATAATAAAATCAGAGAAAACTTTGTAAGAAAGCTCTGTGACATTAGATATGAAGACCACTTCAAAGAAATCATGAAAGATCTTGGTATTCATCTAAGAACAAAAAGAAGAACAATTCAGATAATGGGAGGAAATTATGAAGAAATCAATAAAGAAACTAAACAGGCAGTCATAAAGGTGATGACTACAGATGTTGGTATGCACTCGAGTGTAGCAGATCAAGCTTTGGAAGTTGTGCACTAGAAAATTCCCTCTCCACCACTATTAATTAACATTGAAGATGAATCAATGAATGTGGAAGGAAGTCATATCATACTAGATAGTGATGATAATCCTTCTAGCAACCTTGAGAACATTGTTAACAATTCGGCCTTCGAAGAATAGGATAGCTTAGTTGAAGAACAAAAGGAAGGAAACAAGGAAGGAAGAAGAAAAACAAACAAAGATTCAAGAAAATATAATGGTTGAAGGATAGAAAGGAGAACCAAGAAAAGTAGAAATCAGTCCTACCCCTAAGATTGCAGCAAAGAAACCATAGATAGAATCAATTTTTTCTAACTTTGGGAAAGAAGTTGATGATGATGATCAAATGGAGTTGATCTCATCTCTTAACAAAATTATTGGTAAGAACAAGAAGGTAAAAAGCCTTGAAGGATTATTGCTAGAAGTAATAGAGAAGCTGCAAAATGTTGTGACTAATTAGATAATAGAGGGAGATCCATAAAAAAAAGCAAGAGAAGTTATGAAGGCATTTGACAATGAATTCACTAAATTGATAGATATAGCTATAGTAAAGGCACAGGAAGCCTATGAGGCTAAAGTATTTCATGATATATGTCAAAATATTAGAAATGATATCAAAAATTTGGATGTGTGTATAAAGGACTTAATAAGGAATTTGGATAGAGGAAAAGCTTTGTATATACAGTGTACAATTTAGAAAATCTTGTATTAGATGTAATTGAGAAGATAAGAACAAAAGAGGCAAAAATTCAAATAGAGGTAAACCTGTTAACCAGCCCTAATGTAAAGATATTAGATTGTGAAAAGAAAATCAGTAAACTGAAGGATGATATAAGAATCCTTGGTGATGAAAGAGTTAGGATATTGAGAAGATTCTCTCTTCTGAGAGAGAACATTTCAGTGAAGATAAGTATCATTGAAGGACAATTGGAAGAATGTCTTTAATCAAAGACATCTTATGAGAAGTTCAACTTTACAAACCTTCATGCATGTGAGATCGCATCTTATGGTTTATGTCCACTACTTAGTGTTGTAGACACCATTAAGAAGGAATGGGAGAAGGATTTAGAAAGCATAAAAGAAAATTTTGTAGATTGTGTTGCAAGCCTACTGGCTCTACAATTTTGAATCAAGGTAAACATTTTTGATATCATAGTTTTTGGCACCCTTTTTTGTCATTATTGTCAAAGGGGGAGTGATAGAAGAAAATTAATATATTGTTATATATATGGAATTATATTCCTGGGGGGAGTATAGATGATATATAAGATATATGGAGATATAAGGACAATAAAGATATATTCTGTTATGGCCACAATTTTGGAGTTTTATGACTTAGCCAATTTTCTCACATGTTTCCACCAATGACAAAGAAGGAGATTGTTGGAAATTTGGCTGAGTTAGATATCTAGATGTTGTAATTATGATAACATATGATCTATGTGAAGACCACATATGACAAAGAGCAATTATGACAGAGTGCAAAACAAAATTGTCTAAGTGTAAGCAACAATTTTCGTAGTCTAACCAGAGATAGTTTTAATTGGTGACATCCATATAAGTAAGTTCAGTGCTTGCACACTTGAACATGGATACTATGATGTATAATGAAGACTCACCTAAGAGTGCAAGTTTTTACAGCATGTACGCAAGAAGTTATTGCAGTATTATAGGAACAGACTTGAAGCCAATAGGATAAAGAGAAGAAGACAAAATTGGTAAATAGTTAAGGCATTATTTTGTTTATGAAAATAATGTCTTAATCACATAAAGGGATGAAATCATAGATGTTAACCATTGTGTAGAATGATTTAATATGTATTTTGTAAAGTGCTTTATGTTTTGTAAAGTTGACTATAAAAGTTATTATTCCTAATAACTTGTATAAATGTAAGACATATGTAATGCGAAGAAAAAAAAGTAACATATGTATGCAAAATTTATTGTTGTGAAGTTGTAAAGTGTGAAAGTCAAGCAAGAAGACTTTGTATGTACAAGCGAAGTAGTAAAGGTTATATACCTTACCCCTTTTGTAATCAGAAATCATTGTACATTACATGTTTGGGCAGTGGGCTCATCTTGTAATCATTTCATTTGTACTACCAACTCTTAGTAGGGTTGAGGCTTCTAAAAAGGCCTAGAGTCCCTTAATTAGGACCGAGACACTATATGTATGTAACAGGGTCAACATCCTTAACAAGATAATTTTTATTAGTGGATCATTGTGGGTATCATCCCCACCAGGGTTTTTACTTGGAGAGGGTTTCCTCAAGAACAAATAATGTGTTATGAGTTCATTTTCTTTATTTCTATGCATGTTATTTAGTTTACTCTATTTTGAATGTATCAATTTAATCTATTATATCAATAATTGGGCAAAAGTAAAAGTTTGTAGAATACTAATTTACCCCCCCCCCCTCTTAGTATTCCCTATTTCTAACATATTTGCCTAATGAACTTACTGAATCTTGAGGAGAAAAGAACCATGGCTTTGGAGCATGTGGCCAAACATCAAGCTATTTTCAAGTGTTGGTTTGACAATAGAGAAACAATAAAGGCCTTTAGGATTTTTGATTTAGTTCTAAAGTGGGATAAAGGAAAAGAAAAACTGGGTAGCCACACTAAATTTCAATGTTTGTGGATAGGCCCTTTCCAGATTGTAGCTGGGAGAGAATACTTTTTGGATTAGTTCTCTAGATGGAGAATTGGTCCCATTGCCAGTTAATGACCAATTTCTCAAGCATTAGTTTGGGTCATGACTGGCCCTTTTATGATTTTGTGAATTCTTGTATTTTTAGTATCTTTTCTTTCATTTTCTTTTAGGTCTTGTCATTTGCATCTTTTCATTGGGTTTTTTTTGTAGGGGTATGTTAGCACCTAGAAAAAATTTCATGGCTTCATCATCTTTCCTCTAGTCTCTACAAGTTGTTCTCTATCTCTAGCTTAAACCCTAGGTCAAAAATTTGAAAATCTAGCCATTGGGATATGAAACCCTAGTCCATCTTATCCCTATTCTAATTGCGTGTTACCTTTTTTAGTCACTAAGTCCTAAAATACCCATACGCAAAAGGGTTGGGTTCACTTTATGTGTTTTGCGATTAGGTTTCATGTCGGGGTCCCTTTTTAATAAATTTCTCTAAGCCTAAGTCGCCCGCAGTACTTTTCCTAAGTTCCACCCTTTAAAAATTTGTGGCTATCATTGTTTCACAAGACTTTAGGTTGTTAGAATTTTTGACAAGTGGTATAGTGATGAAGCACCATCTATCCTAGTAGGCCCAGTATCTCAGTCTAAGATTCATGATCTATGGTGGGCATATGATCTCATGGAATCATCTTCCCCCATGAGATCATGCACCGGCCATTAGATCTTCCATCGTGTTCATGTCGACTAGAGTGGGTCCACTGCCAAGTGTACAAGGGTGGCATTTTCTTATTGGTTGCAGAGTAGTGAGGTGGAAATATGTCAGATGGACCTATGTGCGATGAAAAAGTTGTTTGTCTGCCTGCCAGATTTTGTGACATGGCATCTTCTTATTGGTTGGTGGGTTCACTGATGATTTGGGAAGTGTCAGTGGGACCTAGTTTTTGGTGTGTCATTGAGGGTCTTGACATCCATAGAAGATTTACAATTGGTGCGTGATCTTATGGGTTTTGACAGAGCTGTGAGATCTTATGCCTACCATCGATTTTACTTTATTCTCAGGCTTCTAAGGGTGGGTCCTCTGATAGTTTAAGCTGATGTGCATGTTTTTCATTTGTGAGAGGGATGAAGCTACAGTGGGGTTATGTTGCCAAGTGTGCTGACATGTGTTTTTTTGATTGGCTGAGTGGGAAGGTGACAAGGATGTGTCAATGGGCTGAAATCCTTTGAAGGAATGCAGATTCAAGATCTACGGTTGTCTTAAGTTCACATGGAATATTTTTGGGACATGCGATCTTGAGACAGCCATCCAATTAAAAAGCTTATAATGTGTGGGTCTGATCTACTACATATCACTGATGTGCTCACTTTTCATTGGTTTTTGATTGCTCGCATGGCAGAGACTTTTCAAAGGGTTCTTGACTATTTTTAAGAATGATGTGAACTGCCCGGTTTGTCGGGAAAGTACTAGGATCGACGGTCACAATTTAAACTCTATCTGGATAACTATTGTAATTCAAATTTAAATTTTTAGAGGGGTTTTCAGCGATAGGAAGGATGGGAATTGAATGTTTAAGCAGCTGAATTTGGTAGAATCAGTTTTGTCAATTGTTACAGAGTTGTCCAGAGGGTTTCCATGATCAATTGCAAGACTGTACCATGGGGAAATGGATGAAATTTTTTGCTTGAGGCATGTTGAAGGTGGCCAAATAGGTTGAAAAATATCGGAAATTCCATGGTTTTTAGTACCTTCTCAGGGAATTACCATGATTACAGATCATTCTTGGATCTTTTTTTCTCCAGGTTGTCTAGGTTTCCTCCCTTGTATTAAATTGTGACTAATTCTAGCTGGTTTGGTGGGTGAAACCTTAACCCTAGTCATCTGTAGCTTGTTGCATCCTATTTCTGGATTCCAAGATGACTAGGGGTATATATTGTAGAAGTTTTTATTTATGGTGGTGGTTGATGTTTTGTTTAAAATCAATAGAAAGACTGAACAAGGAGAGCCTGGATTTTGGGTCTTGTTCCTAGCAGTTGTCATCTTGGTAATGTATTGATTCTACAAATTTTAATGAGAATACACTTGGATTCCAATCTTATATTTGTGTATGTCTTCTTATTTTTTTCTTGGGCTCATATATGTTAATGTCACAAAGTGAGTTAGTATATGGTAAACAAAAAGTATTATGGAGTTATCTTTGAGTTCCTAACAAAGTTAGGATTAAAGTCTTTAAGGTGATTTCAATGAGTTCATCGCTAGACAAGAATTTGATGTCTAGGTATGTGAGGGAGAGGAATAATAGGAAAACCACTTATTCTAAGTCCAAGAGTGTTTGAGTTGGAGCTTTCAATTGATATGCATTGTTGATGACTCTATGCCCTTGGTTAAGGCACTAGTCCATTCTCTGGAAGCAATTCATCATCATCAATCACACACATAATATAAATGATAAAATCTTTAAATCAGTCATAAATGATATAATTGATCAATATTTTGTGGCTCCTTTGAGAAGTGAGCCAAAGGTATTCCCACCTAAGCATCTAGGCTCAAAGTGTAGGAGGATCCCTTTGATCCTTGTTAATTGGCCCTTTCCTTGCAGACTTTGGAGTGGTGATAGAGTCAATGACATTAAGTTATCAATCATAGTGTAAACCTGCAAGTAGAAATGAAAAGGGGGACCAACAAAATGGTGACTCCACTGGGGATAGTCTAGGAGTAAAGTTATTGAGTGGACTCTTGTTTTTCCTATTGTATTCAGTTAAAGGATTTCCCACATTGGTGGGTGGTGACTCAAAAAGGTTAGAACCAGTGCTATAAATTGTGAATCATGGAAAAAAGAAGGAATACTAGGTCCTTTGTCAAGAAAAATCTGGAGGTTACTCTTGAACAATTGCCTAGATAGGAAAAGAAGAGTTGGATCAGAAGAAATGGTGAGTCTACTAGTGCTCCCATGAGAGAACAAAGAAATACCAGAAGTAGAGCACCACATGCATCCTCTCATGAGGAAGATTCACAATGTAAGAGTTCTAAATCAAATAGTGGTTTCTCTGAAGACAAATTTTATGATACCCCAGAGGCAGTATTTCAAGATAAAGGTTCATTACCTGTAGGTCAGGATGAACAAGCTAGAGAAAGGGGTTTTGAACCAAATTTAGATCTTGATGAAGATATGTTCAAAAGGAAACCCATGAGACCGAGACAAGTCCATTTCCCATATCAAAGTCTCACTGATATGGATGTGTCATCAGGTTCTGATGATATTATGATAGACCCACATGATTTAAGTGCACTAAGGTTACAGTTGGTAGAGCAAGATGTCATACATAAGAGGTTACAAAAGGAGAGAGAAGCAGAGAAAGTGACTGCTCTGATAGAAAGATAGTCTCTTCTTAGAAAGATTAATGACTTGAAGGAGAGAAACAAGATGCTTGCTTCTACTCCTAAGACTTTGTAGCATGATGTCTTTGGTGATCTTGATGCTCTGAGAAGTGAATAGGAGTGCTTGCTACAAGACCGTGAGTTTGATAAAGAGGGCCCTGTGGTTAGACAGGTTCAAAGTTATGATTCCCTCCCTAAAGATAAATATGGGCATGAGATCACTAGGCCTACTGTTACTGCTAGTGAAAAAGGAAAGCAAAAGATGGTGGGACATCAAACAAGAAAATCATTAACAATACTAGGGGTCCCACCACCCAATTCAAATAAGGATACAGAGATGGAGAGAAGAAGAAAAGAAGATGAGGACCTTGCAAGAGAATTAGAGAGGGCTGAAATTGAAGCCTCCATTGCAGAAAAGAGAAGAAAAATCCAGTTCTTGAAGGCTTCATCTGCTAATGCTCTTGGCCCATCTGATACTAAACTAGGTATACCATCTATGACTACTACTGTTCCACTTAGTAATGCTACTACTAGTTCAATTCCTTCTTCATCTACTAGGATAGGTGTTGGTCCTAGGCAACAGTCAAATGCACAAGTAAATGGGAATGTAAATGTAAATGTTGATCCTAGGGTTAACACTAGTTCAAGTTTTTAAAGAAGACCTATACAATTAGAAGGCTATAGAAAAATTAGTTTTGATGGAATACCTAGCTACCCAAATGCTTTTCCAACTGATATAAGAGATAAGGTACCTAATTTTGCTGGTAATAATGCCATTAGTTGTGAGGAACACCTTAGGTTATTTGTTGATATGCTGAATGATTATGAGGTAGAGCATGAGGATGTAGTCATGAAATTATTTGTTCAATCTTTGGTGGAGGATGCTAGAGATTGGTTTAAGAGACTCCTTGATAGATGTATTGACACTTGGGATTCTTTTGAGAAATGTTTCAAAGAATAGTATGGTGATAGGCCTAATGCTAGTTTCATGTTGAATGAGTTCAACACTATAAGGAAAAATCAGAATGAATCTGCAGCTGAATTCAATATGAGGTTTCAAAAGGGTATGCATAAGTTGTTTCAAGTTATGCAGTTAGATGACAATGTTTGTCTGACCACATACTTCAATGCATTTGATGGAAAGATGGGATACTTGTTGAGGGAAAAAGAACCAAGAACTCTCAGAGATGCTTTTAGGATTGCTGTCAGTATTGAAAACAATATGAAAATATTAGGAAAATTGGGTGGAAATAGAGATGATCAAAAGTTGTTTGGGGATAAAAAATACAAAAGGGATGATGAAAGGAATGTTGGAAATAAGAAACAAGACGAAGATAGATTGGATAAGGTGTTGAATGCATTGAAGGATTTAAAAGCACCTGCTAATAGAATTAATAATGCTCCTGCCAATGAAAAGCCTCAATTCAAAAATAATTTTAGTAGGTAGAATAGATTGCAGAATTATCCCTACAACACCCAATGGATGGATGGTAAGCCTATTGTCCTTGCTACAAGAGGAAGTAATGATAAAGTTGTCCCTAATCCTTTACAAAGATCCTCTGTAAATGTTGTAGAGGATACACCATGGTGTATAGCATGTCAGTCCCCTCATTCTATAGAGCATTGTGTGGTTGCACAATCCATGTCAGCATATCAAGATGATAACAATGAGGAGTTAGATCAAGAAGAAAATCATGATGACATTGGGTGCAACATGGCAACTTCATACTTGGGATATGAAGATGATTCTAATATTGATGAAGAAGCAGATGTGTGTTTGAAAAGACACAATAGGGCCTTGTTCCATCAGGAGGTCTTGTCTGATAATGATGACATTGATGAAAAGACATGTAACATGAATTCTTCCTCAGAAATAGTAAATTTGAGAGGACCTTCAAAGGAGGAAATGGATAGAATTACTACAAAAATGATAGCCCAAGTGCAAACTAGAGGCATGGTGGCAAGGAATACAAATGAGAAAGCTATAGGAATGTTTATAAAAAACACCAACTCTTGGGAATTCAGTGGAAATAGATCAAAGGATGATCATATGGCAAGGTTCAAAAATGTAAACGGTAAAAAGTGGGAACCTAAGGGGGTTGGAGTTGAAAAAATTACTAATGAAATAGAAAATCCAATTGGCACAATGGCTAAAGTTGAAAAAGTAAAGGTCATAGCTACAACCAATGTATCAGATAAACAAAAGGACAATAAAGCAATGCAGATTGAGATTCCCCCCTTTGCTCCTATTGATATGTTGGTTGTATTATCTTGGATAACTGTCAAGGTTCCATTGTCAGAATTGTTGAGGATCCCTGAACATAAAGATAGGGCTATTGCATGGGTAGATAATGTTCATAGTAATGATGTTGCATGCAATGAACCTCAGGATAGAGTTTTGAAAGAGGTGAAATTCCAAGGATTGGTATCTCACATACCACCTATTTACTTAGATAATTTTGTCAATGCTAGCCTTGAGAATATAGATCCATTCTTCTTCAGTATTCTTGTGAATGGAATGAAATTAAGAAATTGTATGATTGAGTCTGGTGCTTCCAATACTATTATGCCTTTTAAGATCATGGAGAAGTTAGGTCTCAAAGTTGATATAGATCAAGGAAAATGTTGTGAAATGGATCAGAGGGAAGTACTAGTCATTGGGACTATAAATGCAATGCCATACAGATTGGCATCTTATCTAGGGAAAGAATTGACTATGAGTGTCTTGGTTGTAGACATTCCACCTCACTATGGTATGCTATTATCTAGGAAATGGAGTGCTACCATGGGTGGATGTTTGCAGTGTGATCTCTCTTCTGCAACTTTCAAGATTGATGATCAATTTGTTAGGATTGAAAGAGAACCAAGGGAAACTTATATGATTGAAAAGAATGTTGATAATGAGGTTACCTGCTTTATAGATATTGATGTCAATGCTTTCAAAGATGAGGTCATTATACTTGAGAAGGAGCCTGTATTGACATGTATTGCTGATGAGGTTGGTTCTAGGTCTATGAAGGGTGATCTGTGGGTGATGTACTTTGATGGTGCTAGCTATAAAGATGGAGTAGGAGTAGGTATTTTACTCATATCTCCTAATGGGAGCACCTAAAAATCCTCTTTCACATTGAGTTTCTTTTGTACCAACAATATAGTAGAGTATGAAGCATTATTGTTAGGATTCAGATTGGCACAAAAGCATGGAATTAAATGTATAAAAGTTATTGGGGATTTTGAATTGGTGGTGTCCCAAATAAGATCAGTATATGCTTCCAAGAACAAGAGGTTGAAGCAATACAAAAATGCTATTTTGGATTTGATTGAGTGTTTTGATGCCTTCAATATTGAATGGAAGGATAGAAGTAATAACAAGATGACTGATTTGTTGGCCAATATTGCAATCAATACTAGTGATGTTACTTTTGCTGGCCTCTCCAAGGTTGAAATTCAGGCTAGGCCTAGTATACCAGATAATGTTGAGAATTGGTAAGTTTTTGAAGATGACTAGGATATCTTGAGATTTTTGAATTGTGAAGATCAATATCATGGTCAGGAGTTAGATTGTTCAGCCTTGGTTGAGATTGTAGAAGGAAAGGAAGTTGTTCTTGGTAATGAGGTTATTCAACTTAGAACTAACAAGGTTCCTAAGGGACTTGTTGTTCTAGAAACTATGTTTGATAATCAAGATAGAGTTCAGATAGGTACCAAAAGGGAGGATCATATAAATTTGGAAGAAATAAATCATGGAACACAAGAGGCACCTAAGAAGGTTTACATTGGTAAGGATATGTCTCCTAAAGTGAGGAAGTCATTGATTGAGCTATTAAGAAAATTTAGGCATGTTTTTGCATGGTCATATGATGACTTAAAGGTTTATAGAGAAGACTTGTTCCAGCATGTTATTCCTTTGAAGGAAGATGCCAAACCCTTTAGGAAAAAACAAAGACCTATAAATCCTACTTTGGTGCCTAAAATGTAGGAAGATTTAATGAAGCTAAGAGATGCTGGAATTATCAAGCCCATTAGGCATTCTTCTTGGGTGTCAAATTTGGTCCTTGTCAAGAAGAAGAATTGTGACATCAGACTTTGTGTGGACTTTAGGAATTTGAACATCAGCTCATTAAAGGATAACTATTGTCTACCCAATATGGAAGCTATGCTACAGAGAGTGACTAGATCTAAATTAATGTCTATGATGGATGGTTTCTCTAGTTATAATCAAGTAATTGTGAAAGAATCAGAACAATTTAAGATGGCTTTCACTACACCTTGGGGGACATATGTTTATGTGAGGATGCCTTTTGGTCTCACAAATGCTGGTGCTACTTTTTAGAGGGCAATGGATGTTGCCTGTTTAGATTTCATAAATGATTTCCTTGTTGTTTATCAAGATGATTTAACTACTTTTTCCAAGAAGGAAGAAGACCATTGTACTCATTTAGAGAAAATATTTGTGAGGGATTTGGAATAAGGTATTTCATTAAACCCAAGGAAATGTGCATTTGGTGTCACTAAGGGTAAGTTTCTTGGCCACTTGGTTGGAAGGCAAGGAGTCAGAATTGATCCTAAGAGGGTGGAAGCCATTGATAAAATCCCTAGACCAAGAAATGTTAAAGGAATTCAATCTTTCTTTGGTCAGGTGAATTTCTTGAGAAGATTTGTTACAAATTTTGCTGAAGTTACTAGACCAATATCCAAGATGTTGAAGAAAGGCTCTAAGATCAAGTGGGAGGGTAAGCCTAATGAAGCTTTCAAGAATATCAAGTAGGCTATCAAAGATGCACCTATACTCAAGGCACCTAATTACAGTGTCCCAATGCATATCTTTTCCTTTGCATCTTTTCATACCATTGCTGCAGTTTTGTTGCATAAAAATAAGGAGGGTTATGAGCAGCCTATTGCATTCTTTAGTAAATCTTTGCAGGCTACTGAATTGAAGTATGATATCAATGAGAAACAAGATTATGCACTTGTGAAGGTAGTCAAGGCTTTTAGATGTTATTTAATGGGAGCAGTTGTGATTTCCTTTGTGCCTAGTGCAGCAGTAAAGGATATCTTTTCATAGCAAGAGGTGTATGGAAGGAGATGTAGATGGATAAATAGAATTCAAGAATTCAATATTGATATCCAAATTACCAAGTTGGTCAGAGGACAAGGATTGGCAAAATTGATGGCTCAATCCAAGCTTGATGCAAATAAGGTAAACCAAGATGAGGTTGATTACACTTGTGATATGGATGATTGTATTTGGTATCAAGATGTTATATTTTACTTAAGAAATATGAAATGTCCAACAAGAATGAATGATAATTAGAAGAGGACATTAAAATTATAGGCTATCAAGTATGTGATTGTGAAGTGCAAATTATATAGGAAGAATTTGGATTCCATACTTTTAAAATGTGTTGTTGAAAGAAATGCATGAGGGAGTTTGTGGGGGACATTATATGGGTAAAACTACTACTCAAAAAATCTTGAGAGTAGGATTCTAGTGGTCCACAATCTTCAAGGATGCAGAATAGTTGGTAAGGAGGTGTGATGCTTGTTAGAGGTTCTCTAGTAAGCTTAAGTTTTTAGGCAATATGCCCTTAAAGCCAGTAGAGGTGCAAGCTCCTTTCCAATAGTGGGGAATAGATTTCATAGGGGAGATACCAAACAATTCAAGTGGAGGACATTCTTGGATATTAGTTGCTACTGATTATTTTACAAAGTGGGTTGAGGCTATCTCCACAAGGAATTCAACTAGTAAGGTGGTGATTGATTTCTTATTGAATAATATTGTCATAAGGTTTGGTTGTCCTGAGAGGATTGTTAGTGATAATGCAATGTGTTTCAGGTCTGCTGAATACAAATATTTCTACAAGGATCTAGGAATTTAGATGTCATATTCCTCACCCTATCATCCATAAGGGAATGGATAGGTAGAGTCAACAAATAAGAGCTTGATAAAAATCCTCAAGAGGATCCTTGACAAGAATAAAAGAGCATGGAATTCAAAATTTCCATTACCTGTATAGGCTGATAGGGTAATTGTGAAGAAGGTAATTGGTTGTGCACCATTTGACTTAGTGTATGGGATACATGCAAGGATGCCTCAGAACAATCTATTGGAAATGTATAAGTGTTGGTGTAATTAAATATTCCTAATTACACTTTACTTAAACTTACATAGGTTAATGCATTGCATAGTAGTTAGTGATTGAGACACCTAGGAGTGTGCACATCTAATAAGCACATGGTGTAGGAGAAATTCCACTTTTGGTGTGATAGCTATCATCACATACCTCATTATGTGTGAGATCCACCTTTTATGCTCTTATCACATTATCATCCTAATCTAATGCACATACTTCATTGCATAATGGAGGATGATCCACATTTGGTGGACATGTGACTACACCTAGCAGAGGTGATAGCTTATCATCTCCCTATCATTGTCTCTTATCTCCTTTCCTATATAAGGAGGCCTATTATGTACATTTTAATCATGTCCATGATCAATAATATCATTCTTGCATCTTAATGCAATTGTCTTGCCAATCTCTTGTGGAAGTTATCTTGGTGTTGCATTCAATCTCGGGGGTGTTGTAGAGTCACCTAAAACTCTAACAATAAGTTTGTTTAGTTATATGATGATGATATAGATGATGAAATGCAACTAAGAATTGAGGACCTTATCAGGCTGGATGAAACTAGAAGAAAATCAATTTCAAGAAATGCCAAGTTGCAATTGTAGGTCAAGAATTTGTATGACAAGAGGGTTCTTGATAGGAGGTTTGAGCCTAGTGACTTGGTATTAATTTGGAATGCTAGATTGGAGGACAAAGGAAAACATGGAAAATTTGATCCAATCTGGTTAGGGCCATATCTAATTCATGAAAAATGGGGCTAGGATTCTTACATTGTAAAAGAACTAAATGGTGATACTCAAGAATTACCAGTTCATGGACAATTCTTGAAGAAATACTTCAATTGAAGGTATCATTTTTCCATGAACAGTAGTTAGGTCTATATATACTTGTAAATTTTGTAAAGTTGCCTACCCCCTGTCTTGTTTTGTCTTGGTTTGTGGGGTTTTTGTCCTGTTGCTCTTTGTTGTTCAGTTTTTCCTATGGGTGGTCTACTTTAACTAGTGATTCTAGATCCTTGCTATACCTGTAGGAGGCATACATCCCTAGACAGAGATGCTGCTAGCACCTAGAAAAATTTTCATGGCTTCATCATCTTTCATCTAGTCTCTACAGGTTGTTCTCTATCTCTGGCTTAAACCCTAGGTCAAAAATTTGAAAATCTAGCCATTGGGATATGAAACCCTAGTCCATCTTAGCCTTGTTCTAATTGTGTGTTACATTTTTCAGTCACTAAGCCCTAAAATACCCATGTTAAAAAGGGTTGGGTTCACTTTATGTGTTTCACAGTTAGGTTTCATGTCAGGGTCCCTTTTTAATAAATTTCTCTAAGCCTAAGTCTCCCGCAGTATTTTTCCTAAGTTCTGCCCTTTAAAAATTTGTGGCTATCATTGTTTTGCAAGATAGTAGGTTGTCAAAATTTCTGACAAGTGGTATATTGATGAAGCACCATCTATCCTGGTGGGCCCAGTATCTCAGTCTAAGATTCATGATCTACGGCGGGCGTATGATTTCATGGAATCTTCTTCCCCCATGAGATCATGCACCGGCTGTCAGATATTCTATCATGTTCATGCTGACTGGAGTGGGTCCACTACCAAGTGTGTGAGGGTGGTAGTTTCTTATTGGTTGTAGAGCAGTGAGGTGGAAATATGTCAGATGGACCTATGTGTGATGAAAAAGTTGTTTGTCTGCCTGCAGGATTTCATGACATGGTGTCTTCATATTGGTCAGCGGGTTCGCTAATGATTTGACAAGTGTTAGTGGGACCTAGTTGCTAGCATGTCCTTGAGGGTCTTGACATTTGTAGAAGATCTATGGTTGGCATATGATCTTATGGGTTTTTTCAGAGCTACGAGATCTTACACCAACCATCGATTTTACTTTATTCTCAGGCTTCTAAGGGTGGGTCCTCTGATAGTTTAAGCTGACGTGCACATTTTTCATTTGTGAGAGGGATGAAGCTATAGTGGGACCATGCTGCCAGGTGTGCTGACATGCATTTTTTTGATTGGATGAGTAGGAAGATGATGAGGATGTGTCAATGGGCCCAAATCCTTCAAAGGATGGCAGATTCAAGATCTATGGTTGTCTTAAGTTCACATGGAATCTTTCTGAGCCATGCAATCTTAAGACAACCATCTGATTAAAAGGCTTATAATGTGTGGGTCTAAACTACTATGTATTGTTGATGTGATTGCTTTTCATTGGTTGTTGACTGCTAGTGTGGTGGAGACTTTTCAAAGGGTTCGTGACTATTTTTAAGAATGATGTGAACTGCCCAGTTTACTAGGAAAGTACTAGGATCAATGGTCGCATTTTAAACTCTATCTGGATAACTGCTGTAATTAAAATTCAAATTTTTAGAGGGGTTTTCAGTGATAGGAAGGATGGGAATTGAATTTTTAAGCGGTCAGATTTGGTAGAATCAGTTTTGTCAATTGTTGCAGAGTTGTCCAGAAGGTTTCCATGATTGATTGGAGGATTGTACTGTGGGGAAATGGACAAAAAAAATTTCTTGAAGCATGTTGTAGGTGGCTGAATAGGTTGACAAATATGGGCAATTCTATGGTTTTTAGTACCTTCTTAGGGAATTACCATGATTACGGATCATTCTTGGATCTATTTTTCTCTAGGTTGCCTGGGTTTCCTCCCTTATATTAAATTGTGACTGATTCTAATTGGTTTGGTGGGTGAAACCTTAACCCTAGTCATCCGTAGCTTGTTGCATCTTGTTTCTAGATTCCAAGATGAGTAGGGGTATATATTGTAGAAGTTTTTATGTATGCTGGTGGTTGATGTTTTGTTGAAAATTAATAGAAAGACTGAACAAGGAGAGCCTGGATTTTGGATCTTGTTCCTAGCAGTTGTCATCTTGGTAATGTATTGATTCTACAAATTTTAATGAGAATACACTTGGATTCCAATCTTATATTTGTGTATGTCTTCTTATTTTTTGCTTGAGCTCATATATGTTAACGTCACAAAGTGAGTTAGTATATGGTAAACAAAGAGTATTGTGGAGTTATCTTTGAGTTCCTAACAAAGTTAGGATTAAAGTGTTTAAGGTGATTTTAGTGAGTTCATGGCTAGATAAGAATTTGATGTCCAAGTATGTGAGGGAGGGGAATAATAGGAAAAGCACTTATTCTGAGTCCAAGAGTGTTTGAGTTGGAGTTTTCAGTTGATATGCATTGTTGATGACTCTATGCCCTTGGTTAAGGCACTGGTCCATTCTCTAGAAGTAGTTCATCATCATCAATCACACACATAATATAAATGATAAAATATTTAAATCAATTAGTAAATGATATAATTGCTCAATATTTTGTGGCTCCTTTGAAGAAGTGAGCCAAAGGTATTCCCACCTAAGCGTCTAGGCTCAAAGTGTAGGAGGATCCATTTGATCCTTGTTAATTGGCCCTTTTCCTTGCAGACTTTGGAGTGGTGATAGAGTCAATGACATTAAGTTGTCAATCATAGTGTAAACTTGCAAGTAGAAATGAAAAGAGGGACCAACAAGGTAGATGCTTCTCGATTTTAGTGATCTACACTAGGTGGTCCAAGCTAGAGATAAAGGTTTTCCTTTGTCATACCCTTTGATGTACTTGTGTCTTGCAGTGAGCTAGATATAGAGATCAAAAGTAAGGTATTTTATTTTTAGACTTCTTGAAAGGGGTCATCAAAACCAACCATCCTCAAAACTAACACACATTTAAAAGAGAGCCCAGGTCATGAGCCTCTCATGATAGGATTTGGGTCAGAGTCAAGAAACACCCATGGTCATGAAAGAGGTTAGGAGTCAGAACCCTATCCTAACTGGAACACAGACTAAAAGAAAAGAGAAAGAAATAAAAAATGATGAATGCATAATGATGAGATTAATAATGAAGAAATCTCCAAGCTAGGGTAGCATAGTCTAAGTGCTGCCCTGGTTTCAAAAAAAAAAGAGAGCAGAGAAATAATACCTGATAAAAGCCGAAAGGAATACCAAAGTAGTAGATGTTGAACCAAAGAAGAAGCAAACCATTTAGAACATGATGGTTCAGGTCTCAAGCTAACATATGTCAAGTCTAAGATCCCCCCAAAGAATTTTAAAACTTCAAATAAAGTTCATCTCCAATAAGAGAAGGTTAAATTGACTCTAGGCCAAATTCAGACTAGTGGGTAGTTATCTAACGATGGGTGGTTGATAATCAGTGGAAGCTTAAGGTGAAGGATTCTTGGAAAATTTGAATACACACAAACACACACTAGATGTAGATGTTATGATTTCCTCAATCTTGATGATATTACTTGATAATCATTCTGGCTAAAGGATTTGTGTTTGGGTCACTGTAGGATGGGATTGTTTCAAGGTGGAATGGCTTTGGGAAACTCAAGTTGTTTCTCTCTCTTTTATTGGGGCTATTTGTTGTGGTCCCACAACCACACTCCCCTTCTTGCCTCTTGGCTTCAGGCCCCCCCCTTTTTTTATCTTTTCCTTAATTTTTTGTTTGTTTGTCAGTTTTGTTCTTTGTCTAGTTGTTTTTTAGTTTTTTGTTGTGTCGCAATTTTGCACTTTCAGAGGTCCAAAAGTGTGAAAGGTCTAAAAGTGTGAAAAAACCATTCAAGCCTTGGCATTTCCAAAACCCTTGGGTTTCAGACTTTCAAACGTCCAAAGAACTAAAAGGTTTGACTCCCCAGAAGGAGTCAAACTTTTGGCATTTCAGAGTTTTGGAGGTTCGAGACCCCCAAAAGACCGAAAGGCCAATTGACAGGGGGTTGACATCATCTATTAGTTGCCTATATAAGGTAGTGAATAGGTTTTATACCCTTACTTCTTGTCTCTATATTTTTTCATTTCCAAAGCTTTTTGTGTGCCTTTCTTCTGGTTTTCATTTCACTTACGCCTCATTGTTGTTGTCTTCCATCATGTTCAAGGTTGGTGTTTTCTCTCCTTCATTCTTTCTTTGTTTCTTTGGTTTCATTCATTTAGGTACGTTTCTATTTTTCTTAGGTTTAGCTAGGTTTTTGGTCAATCATTAGGGTTAGGCCTCTTAGGTGTTTTGGCAATCTATTCTCACCTCAAGGATCATGAGGTTGTCCCCTTCAATTCCTTGGCCCTGAGTTTGTGGTCGAACACATTATTGGACTCATTTTCAAGTCTTGACACAAACCCTCATTTTGGCATTTTCAGGCATCAAGGTTTCAGACTCTAGGAAATTTCTCTAGGAAATTAGATTTCTCAAAGTCCCAAGACTTCTGCGCCTCAGTGTTTTTGCACTCTAAATAACTGCCTCAACCAATTTGTTGAAACTAAAAGGTCTAAAGATTGCCTCCAAAGTGGTCAAGGTACAAACTCCTCTTTCACATTTCAAAGGTTTCACACACCGAAACTCTTTCACCTCTGATTCACCAAAGGCCATAAAGAGCATCTCCAAAACAACTAAAACTCAAGACTAGCTCTCTTTTGGCATTTTGGCCTTTTCAACCTTTCAAAGGTCTCATTCCCCTGAAAGTTCAAAAGGCCAAAATAATCTTTTCAGAGCCTTTTTCAAGCTTATTTTGTTCAGAGCACTTAGTTTTTATGTATTTTCCTCTCTTTCCTGTAATTTCATGTTCACTAATTCCTATCCTTTTCTCTTTGCAAAAATGGTAGAAAAGGTCATGTCACCAACCATGAAGTACTAGTCCAAGGGTTATCATTTGCATTCCAAAGTTAGTAATCTACATGCTGAGATCATAGATACTAACATTGGTAGCTTCAATTGGAATGAATACCTAGTTAAGTGTGCCCAACTAGTGGGAAGATCTAAACATTGCACCTCATTAGTGCATTGTTCCTTGGTAAATGTTGTAGCACACCTATTTTCCATCCCATCATGTCACCTGATTAACACTTTAGTCAGTCACTACGTACCTAATGAAAGAATGGTGAAAAATAGCATGGGTGAAGTGGTTTTGGATCTAAGACCAGATAATATTGAAGATGTCTTCCACTTGCCAAAATGGGTCAAAAAATTTTACAAATTTCACATCAACAAGGGGATGGATTTCTATAACAAGGATGTTTCATGAGCTCATGGCTTAGTAAACAATGAATATCTTATACAACCCCTTCCCAAAAACAAGTTGGATAGGATAGATATGAGAAGAGGATACATGAAAGAAAACATCCAAGTAACCATCACCATGATCAATCAGGTGTATGGACTACCCAAATCTATTTAGTTGGAGCCATGGATGATCCTACTCATTGAACAGATAAAGGAGAGGCAAGAAAGGTTTGACTAGGCCACTATCATTAGTGACAATTAGGATGAGCAGCTGATTAGAGTTAAGACTGACCCACATTTCTACATAACATCTTATATTGTGTATCTATTGGCCGCTGGAGCAGTATACCTAGGGTTGATAAAGGTTGGTGTTATGGGAGGTTTGAACACATGGCCATTCATAATGTGCCCATAGCTGGTCAGGAAGGAGTATTACACACACAAAAACCCTAATTTCCATATTCTTAATGATGCCTTTCTATTTTCCATCATACGCTCCATAGAGGGGGACTATGTTAAGAGAATGTCAACTCAGGATGCTACTAAAGTAAAGGCCCTTGGGGCATTTTACATTCAGCTCAGAACCTTCACATACATCTAGGTGGAGGGATGCACCCTTGCCCCTAAGAAGCTACCTAGGTATCCTTCTGATAGAGTGGTCCTCTTAGAAATACCAAGGCAATTGTCTGATGCTCATGAACACATTTGGCACAAGAAGAAGCACTATTAGGATTTACCAAGTTCTATAGGGCCCCAGTATGTACCTACTATGAAGATTTTTCAATCTCTATCTTTTGAATGGGATGAATTCCCTCTGCCGACCTACAACCTCATAAGAGCCCATTTTGATCCAATAGGTACATATAGTAATATAATGGGATCCGTGACTATTACTAGATGAGTTTGGAGCTAGCATAAACCACTCTATTATTGAAGATCCATCCAAAGGTGAAAGCATTTGACTTCAAGGATATCTTAGATCCTATTTACAATTAGGACAAAGTATATGCTAGGGATATTTTGAATACAGAGGTGGATAGAGATGAAAATGATGATATTGATTTCAAGGCTAGGCATGTCATCAAAGTAACAAAAGCATGGCTCACCCACCCATTTCATATGGAACCTGTGCCAATGAACCAACTACCAGAGCAGCCCTCCAAAGAGAAGAAGAAGAAAGGAGAGAAATTAATGAAGCCACAATTTAAAGAGGCTGCACCTTTAAAGCTAGAGACGGTTTATAGGCATGAGAATTCTACAACATATGCCTCAGTTACTCATTCAAATAAGGCTAAAAATAGAATGATAGGGAGCATAGCACCTCCAAATGTACCTTCTTCTAGTAGTCATGATTCTCCAAGTGCAACAAAGAAAACCCCAAGATTCAAGGTAACAGGACCTAAGCCGACTGGTGTGATTAAAGGGAATGTTTACAAAAGGAAGAAAGGATCAAAACCTACTCAAGTGGACACCCTCTTAGAGGATGATGAAGATGAGAGGGACCAAATATCCCTCAATAAAAGAACTTATTCTGTAGGATCCCTGAAGAATAGAAGAGTAATGGAAGATGATCAAGAGGATGCCAAAGGGGCGACCCAAGGAAAACCAATAAAACTTGACACTTTGGGTGATGATGAGTTTGAAATCTCCACTTTTGAGGGACTTTATGGCTTCTAGGAAACTGAGCAAGAGGCTCCAACTGTAGGATAGTCCATGTCTTTTGATTCTTTCCCCACACAATTCATGAGTCCTTATGACAATGTGAGAGAGGAAACTCCACAAGGGTCTCGAGAATCAATTGAGGAAGTGATAGCTTAGGTCCAAAAGGAAACAATGGAGTCAAGAAGGGATTCTTCCATTGGTATCACTTTTGAGGAAGATATAGTTGTACAAGTTCCCTTGGTTTCATAGCTAGTTCAAACTCTACTCCTGCCTCCACATCAAACACCATCAACCACTCCACTTCTACCTCCATTTTAAACCACTATCTTGCCTCCACCATTTCATTATCCCATACCAACTCAACCTCCACCATAAATACCTTCACCCACTCCCTTTTTTGACCCTACTCCACCACTTGTTTAGAATGAATTTGTGGCACAAGAATCCCAAGAGCCTCACAAATAAATGGAGATAATGGATGAAATGCTCTCAGAAGAGAAAGATGGATTAGATAAACAAGTGGATGAGGAAGAGAAGATAGCTAAGGAAGAGAAGGTATGTGAGGAGGGAGAGTTGAATGTGATGGAAGAATAGGAAATAAGAGGAGAAGAGGAAGGTCATGAAGAAATGGAGATAGAACACTCTATGACTACCTCAAATCTCTCAGCTCCTTATAAACCACTCAACACCTTTCCAAAGCCCACTTTGTTTAGAAAGTAAATTCAGCCAAGGAATAGGGTATACACAGATGATGAAATAGATATGGAAGCACTAGGGATAGCATTCCATTATGCTCCATCTAGCACCCAAGCAAGGACACTATTGTGTGTAATGCAAGATCAAGTGAGGAGATGGAAGGCACAGGTGGTTGTTCCCAAAATGAGTGTCAATACAATTGAAGTCACTCCAGATGACTACATACTAGAGGAGGTAGATTTGGGAGAACCAACTAGATAGGGAAGTAAAACTTTAGCTACCCTTGAATTAAAGCATGCCCTTGGTTTCATGGACAAAGATGAGGAGAAGATAAAGACATTAGTGGAGCAGAATGAGGCTATTAAGAATTTTATTCTTAAAACAATGGGTCCCATTGACCCTAGTAACCCTGAGGCCTCATTACATGATATTTTGAAAAAGAAGGGTGATATATCAATAGATATTCCACATTATTTTGTATAGGCTTGTCTAGACTAGAAGGCATATTTTGAATAGTTTGCAAAGGCATCTCTCAAGATGAGTTTGAGGCCCTTCAGAAGTATTCTTCAAGGAGTCACCTCCTTGGTAGAGATCATGAGTGAAGAAGATGGTATGGAGGAAAAGATTCTAAAATGGTAGAAGGTGTTGGATGACCTTACAATAATAAGGAAACAATGCTTCCAAGTGTTGGTAAAGGTATATGAAGGATTCGAGCTAGATAATTTTGAGAAATGGATCGAGGATATAATTGGAGTGTTGACTATCTTTGCAAAGGTACTTAAGAGAATGAATAAAAGGAGCAATGAAATTATTCTCTTTATAGGAGAGATGCATAAGTTCTTTGATGGACATGAGTTAGATTTGTATGATGAGGATGATGATAAAACTATGCATTCTATGAATGTCATTGTCAATCAATACTTGGGGATGTTCAGAGGAGTCAAAATGAAAGAAGACCTCCAACAGATGTTTTATCAAAAGGAGGAGATCCAAAAGCTATTGTCTTAGGAAGAAGAAATACAAGATTTTGCAAGGGAGTTGGTCGCCTTCCAAGATAGACAATAAGAACTCCTTGAAGGGATCCAAATGGCTACCTTTGAAGAACTATTCAAGATTGTGGACAAGTTCCACAAAGAACATCCAGAGGTACTCTCAGTTCAATGAGCATCTAGTTTGGACTTAACCAAATTTGGTGTAGAGAAAAGGTAGTTTTGTACTTAGCCATTTTTGTAGAGCCTATTTTTCAGCCTTTTGGCCCTAGAGATTTTTCAGCCTCTGAAAGTCTGAAGTCTGAAATTTTGGAAAAGAGGACTTGACACTTAGTCATTTTTTAAGCTTGGTCTTTTCAAACCAATTGTCAGGATTTTTGTTTTTTTTGGCACGTCCACCATTCAACTTTAGTCAACTGAAACTTTATTTTTCAGTCAACTGGGCCTCTTTTATGGGATTGTTCCTACATGATTTTGGGGTCTCTTTCACTTGAGTCCACATGGAGAAGCTGAAACCAAGGATTAAGGGCATGATCAAAAAGTTCTATTAAGGGCATGCATGAGTTCCAGCTTCATTTTCAAGTTGTTTTATACATAATCTTCTCTAGTTTTGTAATGCACGAGGTTTAATTATGTGCTAGGGTAGTTTAAATAAGTTTTAGAGATATTTTCATTAATGTAATATTTACTTTAGATTTGTTTCCAATTTTTAGATGTAGCTGAAAGCCTAGCTGCCAAACTAAGAGCACAACTCTAAAAATTGTAAGAATTCAATGTAATGAGGTTCAGATTTTATCATTAATGTAATACATACAGTTGGTGCTTCAATCATAGTGTGATATTTCTACTATCTTTGTGAGATTTATGAATGTGTGATTTTCTCATTTATTTATTTCAAAGAGCCAGTTGATTTTATGGTGATTTCAAATCTGCAATTCTTAGTTTGGTGTTTGCTGGTGTTATATTGCTTTGTTTTGACAAATCATCGAGAAGATCTTTCTTTGGTGATTTTAAGATAAAATTTTCTCATGTGTGCGCACATTTGTGGTGGCTTCATGATCTAATGAGTTTTGTCTTATCATATGTCTACGTTAATTTCCATTTATGATTGCATCTACTTAGCTGAAGATTGTGATTTATTCTGATCTCTATTTTGTGGGTTTCCTCATCTTCTCGGTCTTTTAATTTGCAAATTAGTGTGATGTTGGTTTATGTCCATTAGTTTCTTTTTAGTAATTTCTTTCACATTCTTATTACCCTACTTCTTACTTTTCTTTGCAAAATCAATTACGATAAATTAGTTATATTAGCATTGCTTTCGTTCTAAAATCTGAAAATCCGAAAAAAAAGAGAAACATTGTGGTGTTTCAAAGTTTGTTTTGGAGTCTTCCTTGAGATAAGAACCAACAAAGGCCTCCTTTTTAATAGATTCACATTTGTCTTCAGTTCAGCTATCCAAGCAATTGAGACCCAACCTAGAAGGAACGTTGTGATTGATTCATATCATTCTTCCAAGAGGGGAATTTATTCACATTAATTCCTAGCTGTTGTCTCAAGTAAAAATGATGCTCAAAACCTTCCTATCAAATTGGTATTAGAGCTACCAAAACATTTTCGATAAGAGATAGTGTATGTCAGAAGGGGAAAGTACATTAGTGGTAGAATCCACCATGGTGACAAATGCCAAATTGGCAAGGGAATTGGTAGAACAAAAGGAGAGAAACAGACTCCTTGAAGAAGCCCTAGAGGCTGCGAAGGATAAACTTGAGGAAGTTGCATAGGAAGATGATAAAATGAAAGAGAAGTTAGAAATAGATGATGAAAAATGTGAAGTGGATGAAGATTACTATATACTTGAACCTGATCCTCCAATGCAAGAGGAACCATTTCTTAAAGTCATCAAGGCATTGGGTGGTAAAGCACTTGAGGAAATACCCCTATTCACCGGAAAGATAGATTCAGAATTAGTTATGAAATGGATTGAAGGGATGGAGAATCACTTTGAATATGAAGGTGTCTTAGAAGCATAGAAGGTGAAATTTTCTAAGGCAATACTTAAAGGAACAACCCTAACTTGGTGGAAATTCCTTCAAGAAGAGAGGGAAAGAGAAGGGAAAAGACCAATAGCTAATTGGAGGGTTATGGTAACTAAAATCAAGGAGAATTAATTACTGGAGGATCATGACATCCAAATTCATAAGAAAAGGCAAAGTTTTAGATAGATAAATAGATGTGGCCACTTATACTGATGAATTTCAAAAACTTTTCTTAAGATCCAAGGTCCAAGAAGAAGAAATTATTAGAGTGGCTAGATACCTAGGTAGATTAAGATGGGGTATATAAGAAGAGATTAGTTTGTGGAATCCTACTACTATTCACAAGTGTTTTCAATTAGCACTTAAGTTGGAAGAGAAAAACAAAAATAAACAAGACTCTAAACCTAGGGGTAGAGGAAGAGGAAGAGACTCTAGAGGACATGGGGGTCGATATGGTGCAAGGAGTAGTGACCCAAGGAGCCAAGGATATTCCACATTGGTTGAAAAAAGTACTGATCCAAGTGGAAGAGGTAATTGTGGTAGAGGAAGAGGATTCCAAGGAGGTGGAAGAGGCAGATCAAGTAATTTCAATAGAGGTTCATGTTGAGGAGGGTCCTACTCAAGGAACCAGTCAAAGAAGAACCTAAGAAAATAAGGTCTCTATTTAGGATCAAATGTAAGATCCTTGAAAAATTGTGTAACATCATCATTGATTAAGGTTCAATTGATAATATCATTTTAGAGAAGGCAGTCCAAAATTTGAAGCTTGTTAGGATACCTGATACTCATCTTTACAAGGTTACTTGGCTAAAAAAGGGACAAAATGTCCTAGTGAATGAACAAGTATGGGTGGAGTTTGTGATTGGAGGATACCAAGACAAAATTTTATGTGACATCATACCAATGGATTCTTTCCACTTATTATTGGGTAGAGCATGGAAATATGACCATGATGCAATCTACCATGGGAAGAAAAACATGTACACCTTTAAGAAAGATGGGGTTACTTACAAGATCAAATCTCTTATGGAGGAAGAAGATACAACTTTAGGGGACTCAAATTTATTTTTGATCAGTGGTAAGGAGTTCTTGCATGAACTCAAGGATGAGGAAGGAGTTGGACTAGCTATATTCATCAAACCCAAGGAGGAGATCAAGTTTCAACACACCACTATACCAAAAGAAGTACAAAACATATTGGATTAGTTTAGAGACATTATTAGTGATGGAACATGAGCTAATCTTGCTCCCCAAAGACCAATCAGCCACCAAATAGATTTTATACTAGGATCATATTTTCCCAACAAAGAAGCATACAAGATGACCCAAACCAGAATAAGGAAATTGCAAGGAAGATCTAAGAGTTACTTGACCAAGGATTAACTAGAAGGAGCATTATCCTATGTGCTATTCCACTGGTCTTGGCACCAAAGAAGGGAGGTAAATGGAGATTATGTACTCATTCTAGGAAAATCAATAAGATAACTATTAGATATAATTTTCTTATCCCTAGAATAGAAGACCTTATGGATTGTCTTGGGGTGTATAGATACTTAACCAAAATTGACCTCAAGAGTGGGTATCACTAAATTAGGATGAAAGAGGGTGGTGAATGGAAGTGAGCTTTTAAAACTATAGAGGGTATTTATGAATGGTTAGTTATGCCCTTTGGGCTCACAAATGCACCTAATACATTTATGAGGTTAATGAGTGAAGTCCTAAAAGATTACATAGGTAGGTTTGTGGTTGTATACTTAGATGATATCCTCATCTTTAGTAAGACCAAGGAGGAACATATGAAGCACTTAGAAGTTGTCTTGAAAATTTTTCATGAGGAGAAACTAGCTATTAACCTAGAAAAGTGTGAATTCCTAAAATAAGAGGTAGTCTACCTAGGCTTTTTTGTATCCCATGGTGACCTCAAGATGGACACAAGAAAATTTGAATCCATTCTAAGTTGGCCCACTCCTAAAATAGGGACAAAAGTGAGGAGCTTTCATGGGTTAGCTCAGTTCTATAGGAAGTTCATAAGGGGATTTAGTGAGATATGCTCACCCTTACTTGATATAATCAAAGGAGGAGTAAAAACAAGTTCATGTGGACCAAGGAAACTCAAGAAGGATTTGAGAAATTGAAACAAAGAGTGGCAACATAGCCCATTCTATTCCTACCAAGCTTTGACAAACTCCATATAGTGGAATGTGATGCAAGAAACATAGTAGTGGGAGCAGTCCTTAATCAAGAAGGAAGACCGGTTGCATTTTTTAGTGAGAGATTGAATGAGGCAAAGTCAAGGTACTCTTCATATGATTTGTAACTCTATGAATTGATTAAAGTACTCAAAAAATAGAGGCACTACCTATTTCCCAAGGATTTGGTGGTCTATACAGATAATCAAGCACTAAGTTATATCAATACATAAGAAAATATAAGTCATAGGCACATCATGTGGATGGAGTGTCTCCAAGCCTATACCTTTACTATTAAACACAAAAGGGTCTAAATAATAAGGTAGCAAATGCACTTCACTGAAGATTGCTGACTATACAAGAAATCTAGCTTCAAAGCATTGGTTTAGAGGGATTTAAAGAACTCTACAAAGAGAATAAAGACTTCTCAAAGGCATATAAGGTATGTGATGAATTTGAGAATCACTTTCATAGTGTGTTTGCTGACTACACTTTACAAAATGGCTTGTTATTCAAGAGTATCCATTTATGTGTACCTAAAGGATCAATGAGAGAGAATCTTATATAAGAGAAACACAATGGGAGCCTTAGTGGACAATTTGGCTTGAACAAGACATTGGACTTAGTGAAAAAAATTTATTATTGGCCTAAGATGCCAAGAGATGTTAGGAGGAATGTTGAGAAATGTATAGTTTGTCAAAAAGATGAAGGCACATTTTCCAATGCAAGATTATATCAAACTTTGCCAATCCCAAATAGGCCATGGGTGTGTCTTAGTATGGATTTTATAGTAGGTCTATGATGAAAGGCATGGAGCAAGAGGGGACAAATAATGGTGCACCCTACTGATCCAAGCCTACCCAACACATGCGGAAGCACACAAGCACCACAGTGAGAGAGAGAATGTAGTCACTTTCATATATATTCATCAAATAGACTGATACATGCCAAGATGTAAGGCCTTTCTGGTTAGGGCTAGATATTAAAATGAATTAAAAGAGTCCTCCAACAAGTGAGGATTTGTCAAAATATCTACTTCTATCTTCTACCAACTCCTATCCAAAAATTGCCTCCTAAACTCTAAACCAACAACTACATTTATACAAGAAGCTACTAAATAGAGACGGCCTTCAGATCCATAATCAATAGAAGGAATGGTCAGATCTAGGACCACATGCTTCCCAATGATGGATTCCAATATTAAATCTATGATCCAATATAAATACACAAGTCAGCCACAACAGGAACTAAAACTAAACCCGTCGGTGAGAAAGATGACCAAGTAGCAGATAGAAAATTTTGAGCACCAGAGAAACAACCAACCACCTAGAAAATAACTGACCACACTTAGTAACCAAATGAAACCAACCAACTACTGACCAACTCGGTCAAAGCAAAAACTGAGAAACATAGACAAACTCCAAATTATTTTTGGTGACACAGGATTGCCAAGGACCCGAGATGCTCCTGCCTCAGACACGTGGGGTTACTATGAAATGATTCTCTAAATCATTTGGTAGGTTTGGTCTGAGCTACATCCAACTTAGACTATGAAATCTATGAATTATCTTCCATCAGTCTATTCTTCCACTTTATTAGATATTCTATATATTGTTTTCCTCTTGTACTCTTTCCAACTCTTTCCTTCAAAATCTGTTCAACTTCATCATTCTTCTTCTTAGGATATTATGTCAGTATTGTTACTTCTTCATCAGGTCCATGATACTTGTACAAATCAACAATGTTGAAAATTAGTGATATGTCCATGTCATCAGGTAGCTCAATCTCATATGTATTTCCACTATCAAATTTCTTCAAAATCTTGCAAGGTCCAAACTACTTTATCTTCGGTTTCCCATATATTCCAATAGGAAATCATCCTTTCTTCAAATAAACCATCACTTCATCACCAACAACAAAATTTTTATGTCTCCTTGATCTATCAGCTCTATCTTTGTATTTCTGATTACTATCTTCCAACTTCAACTTCACATCTTCATGCAATGTCTTCATGTACTCAGCAAATTTCACTCCTTCAACACTTTTCTTATTCTCATCAGAAATGTATCTCAAATCAAATATTCCTCTCAGTTGTGTGCCATTCACAATCTCAAATGGTGTCTTTCTAGTACTCCTATTCATTGAATTATTATATGCAAAATCTCCTTGTTCCAATACAAAATACCAATTACTCGGTGTCTCCAACTAAACATCTCAAAAGATTTCCCAAACTTCTATTCACAACTTCAATCTATCCATCGGTTTTTGGGTGAAATGTAGAACTATATTTCAACTCGGTGCCTAATTTCTTCCAATGGGTTTTCCAAAAATATCCAACAAATTTATTATCTCTATTAGAGATAATACTCCTCGGTAATCCATGCAATCTGACAATTTCCTTAAAGAAAAGATCTGCTACATGTACTACATTTGATGTCTTTCTACATGGTATAAAATGTTCTATTTTAGAAAATCTATCCACAACAACAAATATTGAATCATTACCTCTTACTGTTTTCTATAAGCCAAGAATAAAGTCCATACTGATGTCAATCCAAGTTTTCTCAGGAACAACAATTGGTGTATACAATCTAGTATTTTGACTTACTCCTTTTGTAACTTGACAAATTCCACAACTTTTCACAAATTTCTGAACATCTTTATACAACTGCAGCCAATAGTACTTCTCCTTCAGCAAATTCCATGTTTTATCAATACCAAAATGTCCAGCCAAACCACTACTATGTTTGTCCTTTATCAAATTAGTTCTCATCACTCCTCTCGGTATACACAATTGAATACCTTTAACCAACATACCTTCCTAAATAAAATATTCATCCCATTTGGTATCTCTTTGATCTTGAATAGGTGCTCTGCACTTTCTCCATGGCTCAAAAAAATCAGGGTCAAACTCATAAGAATCTCTCATCTCATCAAAACAAAGAACTTCAATTTTCATCTCATTCATCAAAGATCTACTTCTACTCAATGCATCAACAACTCAATTAGTGACTCCACTCTTATGCTTTATCACAAATGTATAACTCTGCAAGTACTCGACCCATTTCATATCTCTCATTTAACTTATTCTGACTACCCAAATATTGTAAAGCCTTATGATCAATATACAACACAAATTCACTCGACATCAAATAATGTCTCCATTTCTTCAGTGCTTGAACAAAAGCATATAATTATTGATCATACACAAAATATTTCCTTCTAACATCATTCAACTTTTCACTAAAGAAAGCAATAGGTTTACCTTCTTGACTCAATACAACTCCAATTGCACTTCCACTTGCATCACATTCTACTTGGAATACTTTACTAAAATCAGGTAATGCCAATAATAGGTAAGTCAACAACTGTCTACTTCAGAGCCTCAAAACTTTTGTCAGCTCCATGTGTCCACTTGAGTTCTCTTTTTTCTCCTCTCATAGTTTTGGTCATAGCATTACAAATTGAACTGAAATTCCTTATGAACTTTCAGTAAAAATGTGCCAAACCATGAAATGATCTTACCTCACTAGAATTCATAGGTGTAGGCCAATTCAAAATAGCTTCAACCTTTTTAGGATCCATCTTCAAACCATCAGCTGAAATAACAAATTCCAAATACACAATCTCCTCTTTCATAAATAAACACTTTTTTACATTTATCAACAACTTTTTCTCTTTCAATCTCTCCAAAACTTTTCTAACATGAAACAAATTTTCTTCTCTGGTCTTACTGAATAGTAGAATATAATCAAGATACACAATCACAAACTTACCCAAGAATTTCTTCAAAACTTCATTCATCAACCTCATAAAAGTACTTGGTGCATTAGTTAAACCAAAGGGCATAACCAACCACTCATACAAACCTTCTTTTATATTGAAAGAAGTATTCCATTCATCACGTTCTCTTGTTCTAATCTAATGATACCCACTTTTCAAATCAATCTTTGTGAAATAATTTTCTCCTATGCCCATTAAATCATCCATTCTTGGTATAGGAAACCTATACTTCACTGTTATCTAATTGATTGCTCTGGAATTAGTACACATTCTCCATTCTCCATTCTTTTTTGGTGCCAATACAATAGGTACTACACAAGGCCTCAAACTTTCTTTGATCAAACCTTTCTCCATCAACTCTTGAATATGTCAGTTCAATTCTTGATTCTCAGTACGTGTCAACCGATGAGGTGCCTTATTCTGTAAACTAGCTCCATGGATTAGATCCATACAATGATCAATACTTTTCTTTGGTTGAAAACCATCATGTACATTATAAGAAATGATATCACTATACTTGGTGAGTATCCACAGGGACATTATCCTCTATTTTCTTACTCATTTGTTAGGGATAAAAAAAAAACATACATCATTCTTCTTCAAAGAGTTAACAAACTTTCACAGATGTGAAAATATTACTAACAGGTTCTTCCATCAATGGTAACAAGATTTGTTTCTTTCCATCAGCCACAATAGTATACTTATGCAATCTCCCATCATATATAGCATGTCTATCATATTGCCAAGGTCTACCAAACAAAATATGACAAAAATCCATAGTCATGATATCACATAACACCTTATCATAGTATTTTCCAATCTTCAAATTCATGTTACATTGTTCACTTACCAGGAGTGTATGCTCATCTTTGATCCATGAAATCTGATAAGGCTCTGGATGTACCAACCTTTCCAACTAAAATTTTTTGACCATCTCTTCAGATGCCAGATTCTTTGAGCTACCACTATCAATGATTAGCTTCCAAAATTTGTCAGAAACTTTACATCTAGTCTTGAACAAGCTTTTCCTTACTGGATCATCCTTTTTACTTTCATTCCATAGTTCTCTCCTTACCATCAAGTTATTTTCTTTCTCAGGATCATTCGGTGACTCTTCTTGCACCAAAGCATTTCTACTACTACCAGCCTTCTTACTAGAATGTGTACATTCAAAAGATCTATGTCCTTCTTCTCCATAATTGTAACAAGTTCCTTGGAAAATTCCTTTACCATTACCACCTTGATAATTATTGCTTCTACCTCTAGATAAACTTTCACCTTTCCACTTGGTCTTACCTTTGTCCAAATGTGTCTTTTCTGGTTCAGATCTACCATTTTCACCATTGGATCTACCTTTTCCTCTAGGGAATCTACCACTTCAACCTCTCTATCTTTTCTTCATGTCTCTTGTTCAATTTCTCCTCAGCCTTCAAAGCAAATTGATAAGCCTCTTCAATGTTCTCCAACTTGACCATACTAATTTCATCTTGGATGGAAACTCTTAAACCATTCAGATATCTACCAATCCTTTCTACATCATCTTCATCATGTCTAGATCTGATATCTAATCTATAGAATTCCTTAGTATACTCCTTTATCGAGCTATCTTTTTGTCTCAAACTTTGCATTTTATGAACTAGGTTAATTTGATAATCACAAGGTAAGAACTTTCCTTTCAATTTGTTCACCATTTTATTCCATACCTTGATTTTTTCTTTGCCTTTCCTTTTTCTATCTAGATGTAGATGTTCCCATCATAAGGATGCATGACTTTTCAACTTTGTGCTTGCAATCTTCACCTTCTTATCCTTAGGAATGTTTTCATATTCAAAGTAATTTTCCATCTCAGTGATCCAGTCCACCAATTCATCAGAATCTAGCTTTCCACCATACTCAGGAGGATTGAAATGTGGTGTTGACTTCAAACTTGTCAAAGCCTTAAAAAATCTTTCTTCACCTTGATCCATAACAAGTATAGGTTTTTCATTCTCCTGTTCTTCTTCAAATTCATCATCACTAATATCTTCAAGATGTCTACCTCTTCTTTGGGCTATTTAAATAGCTTCTAACCTAGGACCAATCTTCCTTAGCATATCTACCAATCCTAGATCTGCATCTCACCTCCCATGAACCATCTTGACAACCCTTTGCAATTACAGGTTAGATCACAATTTTCTACCCCACAACAATCAACTAGGGCTTCAAGAGGATCCTAAAAACCTAGATCCCCAGACACATGCAGAAGCACACAAACACCACAGTGACAGAGATAATGCAGTCACTTTCATATATATTCATCAAATAGACTGATACATATTAGGTTATAAGGCCTTCCCAGTTAGGGCTATATATTACAATGAATTACAGAAGTCCCCCAACATGCGAGGATCTGTCAAAATCTCTACTTCTATCTTCTACCAACTCCTATCCAAAAATTGCCTCCTAATCTCTAAACTAACAACTACATTTATACAAGAAGCTACTAAATTGAGTCGGCCTTCAGATCCACAATCAATAGAAGGAATGGTTAGATCTAGGACCACACACTTCCCAATGATGGATTCGAACATTAAGTCCATGATCAAATATAAATTCACAAGTCGGCCACAACAAGAACTAAAACTAAACCCGTCGGTGAGCAAGATGACCAAGCAACAAATAGGTAATGTTGAGTGCCAGAGAAACAACTGACCACCTAGGAAATAACCAACCACACTCGGTAACCAAAGGAAACTAACCAACTACCGAGAAACTTGGTCAAAGTAGAAACCAAGAAACACAGACAAACTCCAAATTATTTTTGGTGACACAAGATTGCCAAGGACCTGAGATGCTCCTGCATCAGTCTACCAAGAACAACTATTGGTTTTGATAGTGTGTTTGTGGTGGTTGATAGATTTATTAAGATGAGACACTTGATACCATTCAAAACCACACATGATGCTAGCTATATTGCCTATATTTTATTCAAGGAAGTGGTGAGGATTCATGGCCTACCAATCTGCATTGTGTTAGATAGCGATGTGAAGTTTATGGGGCACTTTTTGAATACCCTATGGAAGAGATTGTGTAGAAATCTTTCTTTTTATAAATAGAGGTGATAAATAGAGTGTTAGGAAAATTCTTGAGATGTCTCACAAAATAATGTGGACAAATGTGGGACCAAGTATTATCACAAGATGAGTTTCCTTACAATTACAATACAAATAGATCCACTGGAAAGAGCCCATTTGAGGTGTTGTATGGCATGCACCCAAGAGGTGTGTGTGAACTTAGGGAGTTAGGAAATCAATGAGGATTTAGTGGTCATGCACATGACGTTTCTCAATATATGCAAGAAGTTCATGAGTAGGTGAGAAGAACATTGGTAGAAGTCAATCATAAGTTGAAGACTAGAGTGGATGAAAGAAGAAATGAATTAAAATTTGAAGTAGGGGATTGGGTGATGGCACACATTAATAAGGCTAGAATCCAAAAAGGCATACCCAACAAGCTACAGATGAGAAGGGTGGGACGATGCAAAGTCTTAGCTAAGTATGGTCTAAATGCCTACAAGATAGGCTTACCAAAAGAGTTGGCCATATCTCATGTGTTTAATGTTCAAGATCTAATTAATTATAGAGGACTTGATGTAAAAGAGGAGGAAAATAGTCCAAATGTTAGTATTGATGTAACAAATCTCAAGCTACATGTACTAATACATCCTAAAACTGAGAAATTCATAGACATAAGAGTGAAGAAACAAACTTGGCATGGTGTCTACATAGAACACCTCACAAAATGCAAAAACCATCCTGAATCTGACACTACTTGGATAGTAGAGAAAAGATTTTAAAACATGGGTATATATTTAAAACTTTTATACCCTAATGGTACTTAATTTCTTGTTGCAAGGGGAGAATGGTGCAGGAGTACCTAGGGTCTTTAGGCTACCCTAGTTTAACTATTTTGTCTTGTAGTGACCTTAGCTAACTCAATGTTTAAATAAGGACTTTAAAGAGTCCCTAGTGAGTGTGTGGGGTTTAAAAAGTCCTAGGAAGGTTGGTTGGAACCATGAAAGGCCTTTACTAGGCTTGGTTGAGTCTTAAGTTTCCTTTGTTTTATTGCCAAACTTCCATGCTAGTTGGTCAAAGTCCAGGTTAACCTTCTTGAATAATGGAATAGGGAAGGAAAAAGGTCTTAGAAGGTTTTAGACACCATTGAGGTCATTTAAAACTCATTGGAGTGGTCTAAACAAGTTGTAAAAGTTGTCAATGACAACTTTACAATTTTGCAAAGTTGTCATGACAACATTTGGTCAAAATGCCTCTTGAAGGATAGAAGTAGTTAGGGATCCTTTTGATTGGTTTTTCTTAGTCTCCCTACACTACTTAAGTGTTTTTTTTACCAAGGATCAAGGTTGGAATTTTTAAAATCTTTTTCTTTAAGTAAATTAATTACTTGTGTGCTCTGTAACTCGGTGACAGTGCTAAGAGCTCGGTTATTCATAAGCTATGGATTGAACCTGAGCCTACCTTTGCATGTGTTAATACTTCATTGCTAATAGTTTCTTTTGTGTACATTTTCTTATTAGTTAGGTTGTATTCTTTTTTTTCTTTTAAAACATCTCCTATGAGATCAGTTCACTGCTTCAACCAAAGTTGAGGACAAAAAAAATAGCTCTAGCATGAAAATCCATGTAGGGAACTATACGACCATTTGGAATATTCTAGAGCATTGTATATATGTTTTAAATAAAGGTTTTTATGGCCAGGTGTGTAAAGGAGATATTTTTGTGATCAAGCTCTAGGCGACACAAAGATTTCCCGGTTAGGAAGCTTGACTGAATCAAAGAAAGATAGAAGACTTCGGGGGTTCCAAGGATCAAACCAAGAGTGGGGAAGTGAAGAATATGATCCAAAGAACCAATCTTGACAAGGAGAGGTGATGAAAAATCCCATGAAAGAAGGAAAAGATAGTTCTTATCTATGAATCAGAGAAAGCTAATTAGGTCTAGAAAGTAGGCATGTTAATAGGAGTTGTACAAACTCTTTGAAGATCTAAGACCTAGTAAATTTTCAAGAAATCTAAAAAGGGTATCCAAATGTCAAGTTTAATTTGGAGCTTGTGTGGAAGATTGGAAAGTTACAATGCTAGAAGGAGGGTTGGAAGACCTAGTTAGGTTTAATAGATCTAATAGCCATGTAGGCCTATTTTGAGGAGATCAACTATTGAATGAGAGAGTTTGAGGGCTTATACAACTCAAATCCAATAAAGATTTCCCCATAAGTAGTCTTCTATCCAAATTACAATGAATGATTAGTTTGACAGTAAAGTGATCGACTTAAAGGAATAAGTTCATGCAAGGGTATATGGAGAAGGAATGGAATCACTAACTTGGTAGATAGGTCTAGAGGAGTGGGAGGTGATTGCTAGTAATCCCTGATTGAGTTGGGGTCTAAGATAGCCCTATCTAGGTCAAGAGAAGGACCTAGAACAAGTCCTAGGTGAATTAGGACAAGTGGAGAGGCCTCCATATAAATCATCTTGTCTGATACTCTTTTTTTTCTCTCCAATTCCAATATAATTTCCATCATGACTCTCATCTCCTTATCCTACTCATCTTTCTCCTTCCTTTCTTGTTCAAGGGTTTCCTTCAACTTCTTGTTATCTACCAATTTCTCTTTGAATCTCCTTTCCAAATCCATTTTTATCATCCTTATAGGTAAATATCCTTCTTCACCTTCATATATGGATCCTTATCTTCTTGACACAATGGATCAACTTAGGGCTTCACCTGAAAGGATACTTCAACTCTAAGGGCTTAACTAAGGATCTAAACTATCATGTTTTGCAAGATCCTCTCAAAACCTTTCCACAAGATGCTTCCTAGGTTTTGATACCACTTTATGTAGAGGAAAGGGTGGTGGATGAATTCAAAAAGGTAAGTTTACTAAAATTGATTGTTATGGGCACTAACCCCAAACCCTCAAATACTTCAAAAGAACTCAAACTTGTCTAGACTTATCACAATTACCCAAGATGGTATGAATGGTGTATATAGACTATATTTAAGAGGATTTAATATTTATTAAACTTATATGAAACACCCAAGGTTCCCAACTCTCCTATCTATCCCAGAGGCCTAATTGCCTTCCTAGTAGCCGTCCAGTAGGGCTAAAACTCAAATAATTCAAATCATTCCCAAAACACCTAATAAATAAATTGAATTCTTAGAAACACTTTTTCAAGTACTACAACATATCCAAACCTTTCATACTATTACTTTGGAGAAATATAACTATCCACCGTTGGCACCTTGTTTAAGTAGATGAAAATGGCCAAATTAACAAAGGATGTATAAGAAAGACTCCTCCTAACAACTCCAACTCCTTGAAGGTGTTTTAAAATGGTTTCAAATAAAGGAATATCAAATTAATTTAATTCTATGGAAACTCTAACATCAAAATCCCCAAATTAGCCACCTCAAACCCTTATTTCTAGGGCTTCTTCAATATCTACTTTCCCAACACTTCCAAGAAAAAATGGTGATGGATTCACCTTTTCCTAAACATAATCAATCACTTCCAATCACAAAATACCCATACTATTATGCCCAATCTTCCACTACAATAGTATTCCAAGAAATTTCAATGCTTTTCTCCAACCAAATTATTGGTAATCACCACAAATCCCAGTTATCTAGACATTTCCATATTATTTTAATATACATGTTAAATAAACATGATCCCATGAATTCAAGGCAGTAATAATTCATGGGATGACCATTCATCATAAAGGAATCAATATTTATATAAGAAATTGTTGACTATATTAGATTTATTCCTACTACATTTTATCTTATCACCACCAAAATAAATGACAAACAATGAAAAATTACCTCAAGAATTGTAGAAAAAACTATATTTTATTATTCTTTTGTCACTATTTGTACTTTTCTAGACTTCCTCTATCATACCAAGATTTTTTTTGACTAAAAATAGTTACTAAGTAATCATATCAACAAACTCTGGGTTTTTTTATTGGTTGTTACAATCAAAATCAACTCCTAAACTAGTTTCCCACTAAAAATACTATATAGTCGTTACATCCAAGTTTGAATTTTTAAACTTTGAAAATAACTTAAAACTAATTAAAACTTGTATTAAAAACTCCTAAGGTCTTAAAATACCTTGGAGACTTATTCTAAGAACTTCTAACCCCTAAAAAATCCCTTGAATCCCTTGGACACTAATGGTCCACTTACAAGAAATTTGGGCCTTTAGGCCATTAACACAACCTTTACATTGAAATGTCATTTCATGACATTAAAAATCATTATAGGCTATAATATCTTGTAATTGATATGTTTTCCACTCATAGGATCTTTATCCATCTTCTTTTCCCTTTGATCCTCATTGAATGTCTTCAAGGTCTTCATGGTCCTCATGCCTTGAGTGGTTGTCCTTGGTATTCCTGCACCGCCTAGGGTGAACGAATAGTGTTGAAGGATTTCATCCTAGCACCAAATGATCTATGCCATTAGCTTCAGTTGGGTGGGTGAACACTAGTGACAACCCCATTTCAACCATGGAGTCACTAGAACATTTGCAACCATGTCAGACCAAAGTGTCCCCAAGGTACACTAAGCACGATTGGGCAATGATCTTTTGAGTTTCATATCTTGAATCCCATGAGAGGTATTGGAGAGTTTTGAGATGCTATAGGACCATTTTTTTGAGGTATACAATAAAATTTATCCATTCTGGGAGATTCATATTTATTTGAGTTTGGCATGCCAATCTTTCTTGACGCCAAAACTTCTAGTGAGGGTTAGTTGAAAGTTGCACCACTATGTTTCTTCCAAACTATTCATCTTAGCACCAAAAAAACTATGACATTAGCTCTAGTTGGGAAGGTAAATTCTAGTGACAACCCCATTGCACCCATAGAGTCAATAGAACACTCGCAAACATCCCAGAACAAAGTGTCACCATGGTGCACTAAGTACGATTGGCAAGTGATCTTTCGAGGCTCATATCTCAGACCCCGTGAGAGGCATTGGAAAACCCAAAGATTCTACATGACCATGTTTTTGAGGTCTACAATAACCTCTCTTCATTCTGGGAGATACAAATTTTTAATAATTTGGCATGCCAATCTCTATTGACACCAAAACTTGCAATGAGCATCAGTTCAAAGTTGCACCACTATTTTTCTTCCAAACCATTCCTCTTGACACCAAATGGTCTATGCCATTTTCTCTGATTGGGTGGGTAAATTCTAGTGACAACCTCATTTCAACCATGGAGTCATTAGAACATTCATGACCATCCTAGACCAAAGTGTTCCCAAGGTGCACTAAGTACTATTGGGCAGTGATCTTTCAAGGATCTTATCTCAGACCCCTTGAGAGGTATCAAAAAACCATGAGAAGCTACAAGACCATGTTTTTTTACCTACAATAACCTCTCTTGATTCTAGGAGATTCAAACATATTTGAATTTGGCATGTCAATCTCGCTTAACGCCAAAACTTACACTGAGGGTAATTTGAAAGTTGCACCACTAGGTTTCTTCCAAACCATTCATCCTAGCACCAAATGGCCTACACCATTAGCTTTGGTTAGATGGGTAAATGCTAGTGACAACCTTGTTTTGACCATAGATTCACTAGAACATTCATGACCATGTTGGACCAAAGTGTCCCCAAGGTGCACTAAGCACAATTGGGAAGCGATCTTTCAAGGCTCGTATCTTGGACCCCATGAGAGGTATCTAAAAACCATGAGATGCTAAATGACCATGTTTCTAAGGCCTACAATAATATCTCTCCATTTTTGGGAGATTTAATTTTTTTTAATTTGGCATGCCAATATTGCTTGATGCCAAAACTGGCATTGAGGGACAGTTGAAAGTTGCACCACTAAGTTTCTTCCAAACCGTTCATCCTAGCACCAAATGGTTTACACCCTTAGCTCTAGTTGGGTAGGTAAATTCTAGTGACAACCTCATTTCAACCATGGTGTCACTAGAACATTTGCGACCATGCCAAACCAAAGTGTCTCCAAGGTGCACTAAGCATGATTAGGAAATGATCTTTTGAGGCTCGTATCTCATACCCCATAAGAGGTATCAGTGAACTATTAGATGCTACTAGACCATGTTTCTAAGGTCTACAATAATCTCTCTCCATTCTAGGAGATTCAATGTTTTTTTAATTTGGCATGCCAATCTTGTTTGACGCCAAAGCTTGTAGTGAGGGCTAGTTGAAATTTGCACCACTGAGTTTCATCCAAACCATTCATCTTGACACTAAATGGGCTATGCCATTAGCTCTCTTTGGGTGGGTAAATGCTAGTGACAACCTCATTTCAAATGCAAAGTCACTAGAACATCCGTGACTATGCCAGACTAGAGTATCGCCAAGGGGAAGTAAGCACCATTGGGTATGTCGGTGAGTGTTCTATTGTGTCAGAAGGAAAAGTGAGACTATTCCTAAGGTAAACCTACCCAACCAGACATGATGGAAGCATCAGTTTGTGCACACAATGAATAGATGTTTCTTCTCCAAGGGAGATGGGGACATGGCCATAATGGGTCATTGGAAAATGTAAAGAGACTAAGGATGGTTATTTAAATGTATATTAAACATATTAGTAATGTTTTGATGATCATTGTGTAACATTGATAAAGAATTTGAAGGTCAAAATTGATTTTAATGTGGCCAATAGAGAAATTAAAATGTTTTAAATGCACTATATGTGCTAAAATGGTGTAATAGTGGCTTATTGGAAAAATAAGCCTTAAGGGTCAATTTGTGACTGTTATCGATAGTTTTAGAGTTAGTTGGTGTTGGTTTTAGAATGTTTGGTGATCTATTAGAGGAGATCCATGTGAGTATAGTTTATTACATAGAGTGGTGTGATAGAGAACCTATGTAAATGGTTCCAAATCAATAAAAAAATTCATATTCTTGCAAATTGGTTCACTGGCCCATGGGTATAGTCATTAAACAAGGGACTTTGAATGCATTGTGGAATGTGTCAATGACTGGAAATGGACTAAATTGATTTTCTATTGTCTTGTTATCACTTCCATGTCCATATTGCATCCTTTGATTGGAATTTGAAGGTAAGAAATTAACTGGTTTCTTGTACAATAGTGTTTGGTTGCAGGGATATGCAGGATATGGTGGTGGAGAGACCACAAATGGTGGTAAATGTTGATTAAAGATGCATGAAGCAGCACCAATCATTGTTGCAAGCATATAATCCAAAGGATGAATATATTTTTTTATGGATATATTCTTTTAGCGTCCATAGGGATGTGTTAGATCCATTTGGGGGTCAAGAGATATTTGCAAGTCTTTTTGAACAAGCCCTAGCCTAGAGACCCTAGAAAGGAGGGTTTGGTACCTAGAATGATAGGTTATTGTTTTCTAAATAATAGTTTGACAAAATATTGATGTAGAAGCATTATTACATGAATTTTCTTACTAATTCTCATGGAATGATGTGTTTTTGACATGTATAATAGAGTTCTAATATGATACATTACAGAAGAATTTATTTGACAAGGTGATCATCGGATTTGTGAAGTGAACTTTGAAGGATTTGCTTGGTTGAGAGCATTAGATACTCATGAATATAATGTAGCATGTAAATTATTAATTATCTTAAGTGGTGAATTACACATGTGAACACACGTAGCACATAAAATGTACACATAAATTTTCTTGAGTCATGAAGAATACATGTAGTAGATAGATTATAAAGCATACACATGAATTCACTTAAGTCATGCACATATCCCATACACATGAATTTAGGTTATGAAGAATGTACTTGAATATACATGAATATAATTAAGGCATAAATCCTATACATGATTACATACACACAAGCATATTTACATATTAACAATGAACAAATGAACACACAATTAACAAACTGGATCGAATATCAAGTTCCATATATATCAAAATGAACAATAATTCTATACATATTTACACAATCAACATATCTAGATATAATGTCGCATGCACCATCTCAAAACGTGTCATATGACATCTAAAAATAAGAATTTCAACTAAAAATGTTTCTAGGACATCCTATTCTACACCATCAAAATGAAGCCTCTTTGAAGTACTCTTTGGCTTTGATGGATTCTTCATTCAAACACAAAAGTGAAACCCCAAGTTAGATTACTTAATTTATATGGTTTCTACAAATAAAAATAAAAAATTCAAAATAATAGTCAACAATAATAAATAAATAAAAAATTAAAAGTGCACTCTCATGTACCTCATCTCTTTGTCTCCTCACGTGGACATGAGACCTAATATATGTCCTTGGTAGAGATGGTACAATGCTACCAATGTTGACTCTAACCTATATATGTTTGCAAACATGAGATTGATCTATGAGTTTTACTATTTAATGTTAAATCCTTGCTAGAAAATATATGTTTAAAAAACAAATGAATTAACATTAAAACTTACCTGTGTTGAACTTTCTTTAGGAAATTTTGGTTGAGTCATCATTGATACAAAGCCTTGGTGTTGTACCTCCCTCAAATAAAGGGTGACCTAAAAAATTCAAATAGATACTTCAGACAATCATGACTTGATCATATTATATATACTTGATAGTAAAATAAACACAAATAACTTTAGAAATATATGTACCATGGGTCTATCACTATGAATTGAGATGCATGTGACTCTATCATGGTGAAAGGTTCTCAAAACATCATCAGACACCACCCTTCGTCAAATAAACCATGTAAATTAAAAATGAGTATACATAATTGAGAAGTATATATGTATGCATAAACAATCTAAAATACTTAATTACCTTCCATGTGTTAATGCTAGACACTTGAACCTCCTCATATTGTCCCCCAGTGGTAACTAGTGACACCTACATAAATATGTAATAAGATGATCATAAAAATTAGAAAAAATATGTATATACTGTTATAATAAAAGGAAACCAATGAGTACATTAAAACATATGTACTATGGAAGTGTCAAGGCCAAATGAAATGGCCAAAAGCATGGAACCCTCAACCTGTGCCATCTCCTCCTCTGTCATCAACTGAACATAAATGGAACACATAAAAAAATAGAAGTGGGAAATAATTATAAGAAAATTCTACTAAAAATATGAACATTTTAAATTAAATACAATGTAACAAGTGAATTGTTTAATCATCTGTAAAAGTTGGAGTCTGTGGCTTTGTATTCCCCTAATTCATATCTCCATGAGGTGCTTTAGTACCTATAGTGTGTTGTGTATTACCTTCTTCCTTGAAGACATAGTCATATGCATCACTATCATTCAGGGGACCCAAGCACAAATTATTTCACATAATGCAAGTGTGGGGCACAAAAAAATTTGAGCTCATGGAGGATGTGGAAGGGTGAGAAGCATCAACATGAGTAGGCAACAATGTCACACTCTGCATAACCAGTAGATCACTCAAGGTGTGAATGGCTCAAATAGTCTATGAGCCGACCTCACCAATAATATTAGGATGTTTCAATGTAGGAGGTGATGAAATCTCAGGAGGGGGGACATATGTGTGGGATTTAACCTAGTGTTCCCATGGCCTATCCTAAGGAGCACCTAAGCCTACACCCTGGTTCAGTCTCATGCTCCAATAATTTACCTTGTGACTGAGCACAAATTTAGCATACAATTTTCTTATGAAATAGAATGGGACATCCAAATTGTTTTGTGGTAGTCTATCAAATACCATCCACCAATGGTCTCAAAATTTGTCATGTATTGCATCATTTGTGCACTATTTAATTGAAAACTTTAGGTTTTTAGGGTCCACCTTTAAACCAATTTTGGGATCCACAAAAAAATTACATGTGTCATGTTTTTTTATAATTAGGTTAATAACTTGAACATAGTCAAGCCCATCATCAAAATGGGTGTGCATGGAAACATGCCAAAGAAGTCCAACATTATGTTTCTTGGTAAGTTTCTCCATGTTTTCAATAATGGAGTTCAACATGGAAAACATGGGGTGCAATGTTAGGATATTGGCATATATGATCTGATACCCTCTAAGCTGATTTAGATTGTCTCCTATGAGATGCTCTAAACATCGAGGGTTTGAGACGAGTTGGTCTTCTGAAGGTGGGGGATTTTTTGGAAGTGGTTTTGGATTATTTGTGGGATCATTGGGAGGGTTTTCTGATTGGTTTGAGTCTATGTCTAATTACAATTATAACCAAAATAGACAATTATAATCAATTTTAACAATAATAAATAATATAGTTTAAACCCTAATTTTTCAATTAAAAAATAATAAAAACAATAAAAAATTAAAAATTTAACTTACCTTTCACTCTTGAGAAAATCAGATATCAGATTATTTTCGATATGTGAAATCCTTTGGGATGTATTCAAGATTTTCATAATGAAAATGTTGAACACGACTATGGGCTACAAATATAATTTACTTGTGAAAATTAGATATCTAATAATATCAGATATCTAATATTATTAGATATTTGATTAGGCTTGTGCTTTGGATTTTGTCTTGGCTAGGTGTATTGACATCTAGGCCTACTAAAAAGTCAACAAACTTTTTAGTGCATTTTTGGACAAGTGAAAAGTTCATTTTTTCACATCGCCACTTTTTGACATACCATGATCCTACACATACCCAATACTTCTTCGAGTTTTCCAAATCCATCTTGATCTCCCCAAAACTGTTTATCTTTTCCTTGAGGGGTCTGATGCTCTAATACAAATTGTTAGGATTTGGTAACACTGAGAGGGGGGTGAATCAGTGTTACAATACTTAATGGAATTCTCAAACTTCTTTAGCTTCTTTAGCCAACATATAAAGATGTAACATAAAATGAATAACCATCCAATACAGAAAAACATAGAAGAACTCATAACACCATATTTATTTTTGGTGAAACCTTATTAAGGGAAAAACCCCAGTGGGGATGGTACCCACTGAATCCTGCACTATGAATCTTGAAACCCTATTAGGAGTTGATTATTAGAATATAGTTAGATCCATGTTAGGGTATGTATACAATGAGATCCCTATTTAGGAATTGACCCTTTTAAAGGTCCTAGCCCTATTAATGTAAAAAAAACCCTGTTAGGGGTGTACAATAGGTGCAATAACAGTTCCAACAAATTTGTTGTCTTAAATACAAAGAGTTAACAAAGTATTCCTTGAAGAAGTCCTCTTGTTTTCCTTTATCTTGATTTCATATCTTCCTTTTAGATTCCTTCATAATTCGAGTCTAACATCCATCCATCTCATAATTGTCTTCTTTACACACTAATACAAAAGTGTATGTATACTTATACCTTGTTAGAGATATATTTACAAAAGCTAGTCAGCATTACTCTAGCTAAACATCATATTAGTTAATGTGTAATTGAAAGCTTCATTAACATCCTTAGTCAGCCTTAGATCCAAGATAGCATCCAAAATTAACTTTCCAATTGTTCCCAAAGTTGGCCTTAACGATCGCTAACATGTTATGCTATGTTTACTGTCTTCGCATCCAATCAACTAAATATATCTCTTTGATCCCTCAATATGAACACATGCGACCTTAGACAAGTATTCATTGGTGTCTTTCAAGAATGGTTTTAAGATCACAAGCCTTAGTACAACTTCTATGAAGCTCGCTAAACTTTTCTATTAGACTTGGTTACAGGAATAGCCTGTGGAGTTAGGCATTTCTCCTTCATCGACTACATTCAAACATATTCATGATATCCAATATGTGTGATCATAAAACTGATAAGTATTTTCATAAATGACAACATTCCATGTACTTTCATGATCCTACATGTGCATATGTGTGCATGTGTTGACCACTTGCCAACATTTTTACCTATGACATCAACTTACGTCATTTCCATCACAAATTTTTACTAGTGCATTTTAAATTCAAATTTCATATTGGGAAAAAAATCAAAATTAGAATTGTCACTCAAAATTCTAATTTTTTAAAAATTCATCAAAATCATCTAGAATCATTTTGATTCATTTCTCAAGGGGCATATGACCACTAAGACATGAAATCGTTAAATTTGGGATAATTTTTTTAAAATTAGAGATAGGAGATGTTGGAAATTCAAAATCATCATTTGGACATCGAATTTAATCATAACAAAAATCATGAATTCATATTGATATTTTGACATGAGGGAAACATCATCATCTCATCAAATTGATCAAATCTTCATCTTGATATTGAATTGGATATCAAAGATCTGGTATTCTTTGAACCAATGTTATTTACACATTGATTCAAAGAGGAGAATTTGTATACACCTATAAAATTGGTTAAAGGTAATCAAAGCACAATATTCATGCCATTTGGATCAATATTCCTACATGGATAATTAATTCATTATTTTCAATTAATTACTCCTAAACTTCCTCACTTACTACTACATGAAAAAAAATAATTAACCAATAGGAAGAGAGGAAAATGTGAACAAGGATCACTCAAAATATTTATGATCTTGACCATTCATTTTGGAAAATCAATCTTGTTCCTCCAAATGAGACACCTCAATAAACACAAGTCAACCTTATGCCTAATCATGGTTACTTAACTCATTCCATAACCCTTGGGAAATTCTATAAATAGGATGCATAATTAGAGTAAAGGATGTCATATTCATTCAAGGATCATAGTTATAGTTAATTTGCATCCACTATTTTTGGAGGAAAATTTGTTTAATGCATTTGTATTCAACTAAAATTGGGCTAATAAAACCTATGGCCTTATTTTTCATAATTCAGGATAAAAATCCTAATTGTGTTAATTTGATTCTTGATTATTAACATAATTCATTAAATTTGATAAAATTGATAAAATATCATAATTCAAGCATTCATTACCAATAATTGAGTAAAAATCACTTTGATTACCTCTAAGCCTAATTAATTAAATCAAACCCATTAAATGTGTGGCTAGAGTAATTAATTGAAAAAAGTGAGTAAAAACACTCCAAAATGACATGTAACCTCTCAAGGGACAACAAAGACATCTTAAACCAATGTGCGCTCATCACATGGATCACTCACTATCAAGAAAGGAAGAATATTAACCACTCATCAAGGATGCATCTCAACCGTCCAAATTCTCAAGATTCTATAAAAGAAGAATTTTCAAATATCAAACAACTTCTTGCTGATAGTTAATTTGAATTCATATATGCCTGTTGTTCATTTGATTTCATAACTAACTAGAAAACATTTAATTTTCTTAAAATTTAATGAATTAATGGCTATCATGAGTAAATTTGATAGTTTAGATGCATTATTGAGCATGAATCTCTCATTCTAACATGCATTATCACTGTTTAGGATCTAATTCTGATAGTAATCTTAGGTTCTTTCCATACTTGTGTTAGTTAGAGAGCAATAATTTGATTTAAAATGTTATGATTTTGATTTCTTTTCATGTACTAACAATTGAAATAATGAGTTATTGAACAACTATGTTGCAAGATTACAGCTACCACAAAATATACACACATTTCTGGTGCCCATTCTAGGGCCAAGCCCTAGATTTCTACCTTTTAAACTAATTTTTTTTCATGTTCTTGACTACAGAAGATCGCATCCTAGATCCTTAGTCTCTTTTGGAAAATAGGATCGCACCCAACATTTCCTGGATCACATCAAGGATTTCCTAGATCGCATCTAGTATGGTATTGCCTTTAGTGAATTATGGATTGCATTTGGGATCCTTAATCACATTTAGGAAAGGGGATCACATTTAGTAAAACTTTGGGTCTCATCTAGGGATATTTTATTGAAATTAATTTTTCTGACAGCTAATGGGTTAATTTTTTGTTCTCTATGGATTTATAACAGCCTAACAGTGGTCTGCAAGTTGAATTGTCAAAGATATCTACAAATTTGAGACTACTAATGGTTGTTTGAAGGTTTCCTAAAAGGATCAACTAGACATTATAATTATTTTTATAGGAACTGAATACAATTTTAAATCAATTTGAAAACTAATCAAAGGATTATGCTCTTTTCACTTTGGAAAAATTAGAAACTCAAAAATTAGCTTGCAATTTGGAGTCAAATTAGGGTAACTTGATTAAGGTTGCATGATTTATCTTGGAGAAATAGTGTGAGATAGGAGATTATGCTCTTCTCCTTCACGGAGAATCAAAAATCCAAATCTTAAGCTATTGATATATCTTTCTTTTATTGCATACATTTAGAGGACCTACTAGTTGAGGAAAAAAAGCTCCTGGGAATGACCCAAGTGGGGACAAGTCTTAAGCCAAATCTTCCACCCCACTATAAAATTTGACACTTTCTTAACATGAAAATATCAAAATAAATAATGCATTTTGTCATTGGAACCTTGATTTGATCTTTTCCAATGAAATGCTTGGATATTGTGTAGAGTGGAGTTGCTTGAATCTTGTTTGCAAGACTACACATATTTGAGTACTCATAGGGCTATAGGCCTCAATCATTCTTGTGGGACTATGGGAGATGGTTATGAATGGATTCCTTCGTTAAGAGCCTATGTTATATGCTACCCAGTTCACCTTCGAAAGGTTGGTTAGACTTGTGCAAGGCAAATAGTAATTTCCTAAAAAATTTCACCATATTGAGCCCTCATTGATGTTACTACTTGGATAATATGGTCTCCAACATCCATTTCATGTTGTTGGATTGTCATATTCTGAGGAGCATTGAGTGTGTTCCTAAGTCAGTGAACAAGTGTTTCCAATCTCTACCTAGTCTAAGAAAGGATAGGTGTGTTTTCTCTAAAAATTATTGCTTGATGTGTTCTAAATATAGATCTCAAATAAATCTCTTAAATGAACAAACCGCAAGCATTTTTAGACACTTACAAGTACCTACTAGTCATCAAAATGCCACATCTAGTATCCTGTGTTACACCCTGTATCCTAGATCACATCTGGTAAAAATAGTCTCACACCCCATATTTTCTAGGTCAAATCTGGATTAGGGATCCCAAACCATGTTTCAACAGTCACATCTAGGACCAAAACTTTGTCAGCCACATCTTGAGGATCGCATCCAGGGCTAAAAGCACTTCTATACATGTCACAATCTAGATTTTTGCATTTTTGGATACCATTTTTGGCCTTTAGTCAGATTTTGCTATCAAAACAAGTATACCTGCAAGCCTAAAAGTGTTATTATTAAGCACGTATTATTATCCTATTTGGTCTATCTCGCATTGTTCAAAATTATAGAGTTCCTGTCATTCCCCACCATGGAACCCAGAAGGACATACAAATAAACAAAAGAATAGTGTAATTATTTTTCTACTTACTAAATTTAATTAAGTATTATGTCCTAACAGGATTCCCTTAGGGTTTATTCTCTAAATTCAGTAGTTAACTTTCCATGATATGCATTAACTTTCAAACATGCATAAAAGGAAAATTCATTGACTCATTTATTTCTATAATTAAAAGGAAAGAAATAGATAAACTAAGCATTGATATATCAATTTATTACTTTTACACTTCTTTCCTTTGAAACATGAAATTATCATAGAATATAAAATTCAAGGATCCTTTTTATTTACATTTCCATACATAACTTGAAATATGCCAACTATAAGAATATTACAGTTTGTCTACCCTTCCCATCATTTTCCTAAAGATACCCTTCCCAAGTGCATAGATGCATATAATGGTTCTTTTACGTTACAAGGCCTTATAGGCTTACATAATTTTGAAAAACTTCTTACAATGATCTTACAAACAACTCCATAATAAGAAAAATAGAGAGAGAAAACTACAAAATATTCAAATGCTCCAAAAAATGCAACACTCAAATAGTACCTTGAACAGGAAATTCACCACCCAACCACGTGTATCCACAAAGGTCCAGTCTCATGTGCTAGGATATAAAACCATTATTCACGCAAGAGAAACTAAGCAAGTCTAAGGTAGTGAAATATCCAACCCCAACACAAAACAATACTTACAAAAATACAAAGAACAATAGAGGAGTTGTCCTAGGATGTTGATCAGGTGAGTGTCATTGCATAGTCCTATGTGTTGGGATCCTTCCTAGAAGTCATGTACTCTAGTGCCCTTAAGAGGCCTACACTAGTAGCCACAATGACCCCCATACTCTATCGGGGCCTATGTGGCCATTATCAAATATCCTTTCTTTTTAAAGGTTTAATTAATCTCATACCCATACCCAAACTAGTTTTTGAATTATATTAGTTCTTCTTTTAAAACTCACCCAAAGGTATCCCTCTAGCCTCCTTGGCCTCGATCCTGCAGTGAGCCACTCACCTGGGGCACCTAGAAATCCTACTCACAAATAGGTTATCAAGGATGAAAATTTCCACACTGGCATCCTTCCCTTATAAACTAGAGGACAAGGTGACCATGTTCCCTTCCCAAAGTTATCACAAGGAAAAATTGGCAAAAAGAGCCCCACATCCTACCCAAGGCTTTCTGGTCTAATCGGGACTACCAAAGTGGCGTCTAACTATTCACAACATCCTTACTATGGGTTTACACAAAAGAACCACAAACCATCCCAAGTTCATAAGAAAACAATTGCTCATCCAACATGTTGAATATGAAAATCAGATTTACAAATAATTAAATTAAGCCAACTAAAAATAAATTTTAGATTAAACACCAATTCTAATTCGATCTACCTAGAAGAATAACCACACATATATAAAATGTACCAAAAATTTATTCTTAACCTTTAAAATTTTGAATAACAATAAAAAGACCATAAAAATAATAATAAAAGCTTATTATAAAATATTTAATAAAAATTAAAATAATCTATAATAATTAAAATTTTATTAAAAATATTTAAAAATTTTAATAAATAAAATTAATATTTATAAATTTAAACTCTTAAATTTATAAAATAAACATATAAAGTTCTAAAATAAAATAAAAAGACTATAAAAATAATAATTAAGACCTATTATTAATAACAATTAAAAAATCTATAATAATTAAACTAGATTAAATACATTTAAAAAATTTAATACATCAAATTAATATTTATAAAATAAACTTTTAAATTTATAAAATAAACATATAAAAATTTGATTAAATAAATTTAGTATTTATAAAGTAAACATTTTAAAAACTTTCTTAACATTTTAAAATTTATAAACCATTATAAAAATTTATTAAGTAAATATTTAAAAAAAACTTTATTAAAATTTAAAAATTTAAAAATATTTAAAAAATTTAAAAAATTTAAAAATAAATTAAGAAGGCCCACCTCCCTTAATAAAGGAAAGCCCCCTCCTTGGTTGAGCCCGCGGGAGGCCCTGCCTGCAAGCAGTGAGCCCCCGTGTGAATCCCTGGTGGGGTCCGCACATGGGGTTGGGGGATGGGGTCCTCGAGCCATATAAATTAATAATTTAATTATTTAAAAAAAACCATAATTTAATAATTAAGCTTTAATATATATTTTATTATATATCATTTCTATACCAAAATTTAATAATTAATTTACATTATAAACTTTATTATATATTTTTTCTCTTTTATAAAATTATTAATAAAGAGGTAACTCCTCTACTTTATATTTTGATATATAAAACATTTTTCTAATATAGTTTTTTTTAAATAAAGAATAGAAAAATACTTTTATTCAGTGTTAAAACTAATAGTCTTTTTTTTTAAAGAGTAAATACTATTATTTTGAAACTAATAGCAAGTTTGTTTTCTAACAGTGCAAAATTTTAGAATAGAAAATTAAGGTTTACCGAAAAAGTAAATCTATCCCTAGTTTCTAAGGTTTCTGGAAGATACATATACATTTTTTTTTTTTACATTTTTACTCAAACAGAGACTCCTCCACCCTATTGGAATTTAATTTATTTCATTGTAAGAAAGAAAAACAATAAGAAAATCTTTTAATATTTAAATTCATAATCCAGTGACAAACCTACTAAAATAACTATTAATAATTTATTTTTATATACTTTCCGAAAGACACACAGGAAAGAGAGAGAGACATGGAAATTTTTCCAGAATAAGGAGCCTACTTGGAATCATGTGACGAAGGTTTTGATTCTAAATTTCTTCCCAAGTCAAGCTTTTCCCAAATCCATGTACGGTCTCCACAGACATCCTTTGTCAGCCCCCAAAATCTCCTTTTATTTTTCTTAGGAGAATTTCCATGATAAATAAACCTCTGGGTATTTCCTGAGGTTGAGGGCATTGCTTCCCATAAAGAAACGTCCTTACATACCTTATTAAATAAGTAAAAAAATAATACTAAACTTAAAATTATTTTTACCCATAGGTAACTACTTTCTACCTAACTTCCCCGAAGAGACTTACCCATATACCATAAATATAAAATAATTAAATCCCCCTACTATAGTTTTATTAATATTATAAAAAAAACATGGCAGCTAACTCTAATATTAATACCATAGCTTTGGGTATACTTCTCAAGGAATTCAATAACCCTAATGGAACTTAGGACCCCTCACAAATAGGAGATCTTGAGTTCCACTCTTACCCCCTACACTAACAGGACATGAGTGAGAGAGAGGGAGGGAGAGAGGCTCTAAAAAGTAGGAGTAGGTAATTAGTTTTATTTATTTTTATATTTCATACTTTTCCATTATTTACTATGCATTTATTTAATTTATCTAAATCTACTTAATACATAAAATCACAACCATAATGAATACACTCATAAGAACAAACTACAAGCTAATTACTAAGTAAATGTATGCA
>BSBK01001216.1:2465000-2507500 GCA_027943335.1 Chamaecyparis obtusa
GTGGCCCAACTTCCGAAGACCATAAGTCATCACCAGTTGACCCGATCGGCTATTATAACCCCATTTCAGAAATGTCACGAAGCGCTCTACAGGGTTGATTGGCGCAAGCGCCCGTCACCCAAATTTTCAACCTCATCCGGGGCCTCTAAAGCCTTCAAAACTGAGTTCAAAGTTTCTGTACCCTGCTACCAATACCGAAAATCTTCAATATCTTCCAATATACACTTGATCTGGCAATTAAACTTTACTTGCAGGCTTATATGACCAAAATGAACCTCCAAGAAAGAAATCAGATCATTCTGAGCACATACAAAAATTACCAAAAATAGTAACTTTCCATAAATAGCAGCTCTGCACAAAATAGCCCTTATTGAATATAAAAATAGAAATATTTTTGGGTGATGCAAGATTGCTCTTACACCCAGGATGCTCCTACATCAGACACCCAGGGTAATTTGAGAAGTGACCCTGTCACGACTCAGGTGTGCAGAGGAAAACCTTGACGGCTAACCTCCTCCTTTGTTAGCGATGATGAATCTTCAACAGGTCATCCTTTCCACTTGACCAGATATTCTTCATGTGTCCTGTTCCTTGTGCTTCTACCAACACGACTGTCCAGTATATCTTCGATCTCCTTAGTGTCTAAACTACTTGCTGGAATACTCCACTGTGCTGCTGTGATCTCATCTTCAACACCTCCTTCATGATACTCTATCAGATCTGAAATGTTAAAAATTGGTGAAATATTTAGCTCAGTAGGCAATTCTACCTCATATGCATTTCCTGAATCATGTTTCTTCAGTATCCTACATGGTCCAAACTTCTTCATTTTCATCTTGTTATATGTACCAACTGGAAACCGCTCCTTCCGCAAATGAACCATGACTTCATCACCAACCTGAAATTCCTTATACCTCCTTTTCTCATCTGCCTTAGCCTTATACTGTGCATTGATCTTGGTAATATGCTTCCTCACCTCTTCATGGATGTTCTTCAAGTGTTCTGCAAAATCTTCAGCTTCAGCACTACTTATTTCTCCTTTATCTATCTTCCTCAATTCAGATGCATTTCTTGGACTACTTCCATATACAATCTGGAATGGTGATTTACCAGTGCTCCTGTTGACAGAATTATTGTATGCAAATTCCGCCTGTGGTAAAATCAAATCCCATCCTGTTGGCTTATCTCCAACCAAACATCTCAGCAAATTTCCCAAACTCCTATTCACCACCTCTGTCTATCCATCAGTCTGTGGATGATGTGATGAACTAAACTTCAAATCTGTCTTCAACTTCTTCCACAACGTATGCCAGAAATATCCAACAAACTTAGTGTCCCGATCTGAAACTATGGTCTTTGGCAAACCATGAAGTCTCACTACTTCTCTGAAAAACAATTCTGCTACATGAACATCATCATTAGTCTTCTTGCAGGGAATGAAATGTGCCATCTTTGAAAATCTGTCAACCACCACAAAAATTGAATCATGTCCCCGCTGAGTCATCGGTAAACCAAGAATAAAGTCCATGCTGATATCCTCCCAAGGCTTCTCTGGTACGGGTAATGGCTGATACAACCATGTATTTTGCTTCACTCCTTTCACCATCTGACATACTCTACAACTCTGTACAAACTTCTTCACATCTTGCTGCAACTGTGGCCAATAATAATTCTCACTAACCAAACCAATGGTTTTATCATGACCAAAATGTCCAGCCAATCCTCCACTATGCTTCTCCTTGATGAGATTCTCCCTCATAGAACTTCGTGGAATGCACAACTGACTCCCTCTAAATAGCATATCATCCTGGATGATGAAATCCAACCATTTTGTCCTGTCTAGAGTAACAGGTTCTGCACAAGCTTTCCAAGCTTCACCAAAATCAGGATCTTCTGGATACAAATTCTTGAGTTCCTTGAACCCAACCACTTCAATATGCATTTCTATCAGTAATAGTTGCCTTCTGTTAAGAGCATCTGCAACCCTATTAGACTTTCCACTCCTGTGTTTCAAAACAAATGTATAACTCTGCAAAAACTCAACCCATTTCAAATGTCTTTGATTCAATTTTCCTTGACTATTCAAATATTGCAAAGCTTGATGATCAGTATACAAAACAAACTCCTTAGGAAGCAGATAATGTCTCCACTTCTTTAATGCCTGAACTATAGCATAAAATTCCTGATCATAAATAGAATATTTCCTCTTGGCATCATTTAACTTCTCACTGAAATAAGCAATAGGTTTACCTTCTTGGCTCATAACAGCTCCTATTGCAGTACCACTAGCATCACAATCTACTTGAAACACCTTATTAAAATCTGGAAGTGCTAAAATAGGTTGTTCTGTAACTTTTTGTTTCAACAACTGAAAACTATTTTCTACCCCATTAGTCCACTTAAACTCTTTTCTATCCCCTCTCATTGTTTCAGTCAAGGGTCCACAAATACTGCTAAAATTTCTGATAAACTTTCTGTAAAAGCTAGCTAGACCATGAAAAGATCTTACCTCAGTAGCACTCCTTGGAGTAGGCCATTCAAGGATAGCCTGTACCTTCTCTGGGTCCATTTTTAGACCTTCTACTGAAACTACAAATCCCAAATACACTAACTCTTTCTTCACAAAATTGCACTTCTTCAAATTAATCAATAATTTCTCTTCTCTCAACTTTTCAAATACCATACGACTATGCATCATATGCTCATCCAATGTCTTACTAAAGATCAAAATATCATCTAGGTAAAAAATGACAAACTTACCCAGAAATCCTTTCAGAACCTCGTTCATGAGCCACATGAAAGTGCTCGGTGCATTGGTTAGCCCAAAAGGCATGACTAACCACTCATAGAGTCCTTCCTTTGTCTTGAAGGCAGTCTTCCATTCATCTCCTTCTCTGATCCGAATCTGATGATATCCACTTTTCAGATTTATCTTTGAGAAATACACAGCTCCACTCAAACAGTCCATAATATCATCCATTCGTGGCAATGGAAACCTGTACTTGATTGTGATCTTGTTTATTGTCCTAGAATCTATACACATCCTCCATTCTCCATTCTTCTTTGGTGCTAATACCGCTGGTATAGCACAGGGACTCAGACTCTCACGGATCAATCCTTTCTGTAACAGTTCATGTACTTGTCTGTTCAACTCCTCACTTTCTGCAGGTGTCATTCTGTGTGCTACCTTATTCGGCAAACTCGCTCCTAGAATCAAGTCCATCTGATGACTGATCTTCCTAACTGGTGGTAACCCATCAGGCACGTTATCAGATACAATATCCTAAAACTCATTCAACAAATCTGCAACTTCTACAGGAACATCTTCTACTTCCTCTTTACCAGCTTTTGGAATTAAAGCAAAACATACATGCTCATGCCTCATACCATCTAGGAAATTTCTTCCATCAACAAAAGTTATCCTTGCATTACCACATACCTTTTCTTCAGTCTCCTTCAATGGTTTTAGCTTAAGTCGCACTCCATCCTTTGTCAGGGAATAGGTATTCGCACGACCATCATGTACAGCACATTTGTCAAACTGCCATGGTCTACCCAACAACATATGACATGCATCCATAGATATTATATCACACAATACCTCATCTTGGTATCCGCCAATCTTGAACTTCACCAGGCATTGTTCATTGACCATGACCTTGTGGTCATCCTATGCCCAGGCAATCCAATATGGATGTGGGTGTTTCTGTCTCTTGAGCTTCAACTTTGTCACCATCTCTTCTGACACCAAATTGTCAGTGCTTCCACTATCAATAATCACATCACAACATTTACCTTCACACTTGCACCTGGTGCGAAACAGGCTCCTCCTTTGCTCAGGTTCATTCTCACCACTCAAAAGGACTCTTCAGTTAATCAACGTTTCTCCTCTTTCAGCATCTTCAGAATTTGATGATCTGGCATCTTCATCTACATGTGCAACTCTGGCCTGGCCTTCATTTCTCCTGTCTGTTCTGCCTTGGCGCTGAGGACATTCAAATGCCCTATGACCTTCTTCTCCACAGTGAAAACATGTTCCACGGAAGCCACCTCTTCTAGATCCTTGTCCTCTTCCTCTTCCTCTCTGATCTCTATTATTCTGATCCTGGAAGTGATTGGAATTATTTCCTCGCTGATTTTGACTACTACTGGCCTCATCCTTCTTTTTCGGATCTTCATTTCGGCCACCATATGACCGTTCACCAGATCGTCCACCGCGACCTCTTCCGTTTTGTCTGCTCTCAAACTTCTTGTTCATCTTTTCCTCTACTTTTAGGGCAAACTGGTATGCCTCTTCAATACTGTTCATTCGAACCAGATTCAGCTCCTCCTGAATGCTTAGCCTTAACCCATTAAGGTATCGGGCAACTTTCTCCTTATCAGCTTCTGCGTGGCCTGTTCTGATGAGAAGTCGATAGAACTCCTCTGTATACTCCTGAACAGATCTTCCTGCTTGCTTCAAACTCTGCATTTTCTTCAGTAGGTCAAGCTCATAATCAACAGGAATGAACTGTCACTTCAATTTATCCACCATCCGATCCCATCTCGTTATTTTCTCCTTTCCCCTTCTATTTCACTCCAACTGAATCTCTTGCCACCATATCTTCGCATGACCTTTCAGTCTGGCCTTCGCAAATTTGACCCTATCAGGATCCTCAACATCTTCATGCTCAAAATATTCCTCACATTCGTTGATCCAGTCGATCAATTCTTCTGGGTTAAGATTTCCAGAAAATGTAGGAACCTCAATCTTAGGTCTTTTCCCAATCTTAAAAATGGCCCGAAAAAGTCTTTCTTCCTCCTGGTTCACAATTTCAGTTTCTCCTTCTTGATATTCTTCTTCGGCTTCATCCTCGCTTTCATCTCTAACATTAAGATTCATTCCTCTACGAATCTCTTCTTGCAATACTCACACTTGTCTCTACAGCTCTCTAACCTCAGGTGTTACAACACCAGCTCTTCCGCCACGTTCCCTTCGTGGAGGCATTTTCACGATGCGCGCTGAAACCCTAGCCACGGTCCTGGTGCAAACTACCTCACGGTCGGCGATCTATTTACACACTCAAGAACTCCTGCTCTGATACCACCTGATGAAGGGTGCTCCTCTTAATACCACAAACACATAACAGAAATAGAGAAACAACAACAATATGCAAGAATAGAAAATTGGCTTCTTATTATCTCCACAAATGTGGAATTAAAAACTTTTAGAATTACAATATGCAAAGCCACATGGGCATTCCCTTACAATATTCTATAGGACAAAGCCTCGAACTATTACCCAGATCTACTACCCAGAACTATTCTGAACTGCCTAAGACAATAATACAGCCTTCCTTATATAGGCAATTTCCACCGCCTGGAAGGTTCCAGAATTTTAGCCAATAAGGCCGACCAAACTTAGAATTATTTTATTTTACATTTTATTACATCATAGTCGGCTCAAGATAACCTTTGAAACCCGAACAGAAATTTTGAAGAAAATTAATTATTTTCTGCTATTTCGGGTGGCCCAACTTTCGAAGACCATAAGTCATCACCAGTTGACCCGATCGGCTATTATAACCCCATTTTGGAAATGCCACGAAGCACTCTACAGGGTTGACCGGCGCAAGCACCTGTCACCCAAATTTTCGACCTCATCCGGGGCCTCTAAAGCCTTCAAAACTGAGTTCAAAGTTTCTGTACCCTGCTGCCAATACCGAAAATCTTCAATATCTTCCAATATACACTTGATCTGGCAATGAAACTTTACTGGCAGGCTTATATGACCAAAATGAACCTCCAAGAAAGAAATCAGATCATTCTGAGCACATACAAAAATTACCAAAAATAGTAACTTTCCATAAATAGCAGCTCTGCACAAAATAGCCCTTATTGAATATAAAAATAGAAATATTTTTGGGTGATGCAAGATTGCTCTTACACCCAGGATGCTCCTACATCAACATTTCTTTGCTCATTTTTGATAGTAATGCCAAATACAAAAATTAAGCAGTATACTCACATCTTGTCAAAAAATATGTTGGTGGGTTTTCTTGACTGACTCCAAGAGGTTTTACCACTCCTCTTCCAAGTTGGTGAGAATAATATGCTCAAGACTGACTTGTGCATGCATATCAAATATGTTCTCCAACACTGAAATCTCAGGTGTTACAACCAGTTGCTCTGCTTTTACAATGTGTGCCTAAATTTTTTTTAGGTATGGCAAGAGTTTTGTCTGTAACTCAGTGACCTAATTTGTTATGTGCTCTTCTTGTTTCTTTAACTCTGTTATTAACCGTCGGAGTTCCTAAACTTAGTGAATGTGCTTAGAGAAAGAATTTGGCCTGGATATAGTTGTAGTTGTACTGACTTTGATTTCTACTTCTAGTCCTTTTATCTTTTCATTGACTTCAACAATGAAGGTGTCTACAGTACAAAGCTTTAGTAAAAATTGACAAATTAACTAGGTGATAGATTTGATCTCAGTTATTACCTTAGATAATTTAACCTTTTTTATTGCCACTTCTTGGCTTATTTTCTCTGCTTGTTTATTTTGAATCCTTGACTCTACCCTTTCTTCAATTCATTTGTCTACATCAGTATTTGAGGCATTGATCTTCTCTATCAATATGGCAAGTTGATCTATGATGGGAGTATCTTCACCAATATTCACCTCAGGTACTACCTGTTGTAAGATATCCCTCGCATCTGTTAAGATTTCTTTTCATTTTGTTTCTTTTTTCAGCTTCTCTTGTGTTTCCTTTCTTTGACATAGTTCCCCATATTTACTTAGTTCTTCAGGGCTCAGGGTTCTTGGGTCACACTCAGGAATAACTATCACTTCATCTAGGGTGATCGAACCTTTTCCTTTATTTTTCTTCTTCTTCTCTGATACTAACAGTGATTTATTCTTAGTAATGACAAGAGACTTGTCTCCATTCCTCAGAGTATCCTTCCCGGTTGACACACTTTCTTCCTTCTTCTGCTCCTCTGTAGCTATTGTCTTGGTTGATAGAGTTGGAGCCTCAGATGTGGTGTCAGATGGAATTGCCTTGGTTTCCTTTGTTTCTTCTATTACCTTTATCTCAATGGAAGTTGCCTCTATTTGTTTAAGCTCATATGTCTCTCTAGGTTTTTCAGTGTCTTGTTCCCCTGTGATGTCTTTGTGTTGCTTGAGGTTTGAGCCGTCGGGTTGTTCCTATGAAATAATTTCTATTGCTATTGAAATTATAGGAAGCTCACCCGATAGTGATGTAAATGCACACACTATGACTTGTTCTTCATCTTGAGTGTTTAGGGGTGCAATACTTACATCCTCATCATCCTTGTCATCAGGATCACCATTTTGTATGTCCTCATTGAGTAAATCATCATCATTTTTCTTCTTCATTTGAATCTCAACTTTATCCGGTGCATCCTATGAAATACTTATTTCCTCCTCTTGCTTGGTGATATCAATTACCTTGGTAATTGATATACCATAATCCTTTGACTTCTCTTCTATGCTATCATCAATATAAATACCTTTACCTTTAGAATTTTGTCTCTTCTTAGATAGATTTAAGTATGCTTTTTGCTCGGCTTGTTCTTTTTCTTTAATGATTTCTCTCCATAGGGCATTGCTAGTCTCCTCTACATCTGCCACATTCTCATCCAATATCATCATGGCTTGGTTCTTTACAATGAATCTCTATTGATGATTATCCATGAGTTCATCAAGTTTTACTAGGCTTAGATGTGGAGCAGCCCGAACTAGAGATCTTTCTCACTTTCTTTTCTTGGTTTCAAGTGCATAGCCCCATTTCTGATTTATCCTATCATCCAACTCCATCGGTAATGAACAAGAAAATTCCAATGGTACTCTTTTGAATTTTATCATCATTTGGATGACTTCCTCTTCCATCTTGGTTTGATCTTCATTTGACATCTTGTCAATCTACCTATTTCAAGATCAGTAAGATCTCTATTTTCAATTATTTCTTCAATGACTTCATCTATTGACTTTACCTTGTTGCTGACCACCTTGAATTGATTTTTGTCATCTTCAATTTCAGTATCTTCAAGGTCTTCTCTTCCTCTTATCACTCTTCTCATTTTCTTTGGTGCTTTAGCTACAACCTTGGATCCTTTCTTTACATAAGTCTTAGTTGGTGTAGTTGCCTTATGTTTTATTACCTTCTTTTCTTCTTTCTTCTTGGGTGATGAAGCTGCAGTTGATGATCTTGTCCTCATACCTTCTTGTACTGGTAACTACTTCTTCATAGGAACTTTAGGTGGAGGAACCAGTGTAGGATCTTTTCCTTCATTAGACTTAGTTTCCTCACTATCATAGGGCTTGTCAGATAACATTATATGACCTTTGGTTTCCTATTCAACTGGTGTCTCCTCTGGTGTTTCAGACACATCTCCATATCTAGTAGTAAGATCTTTTCTCATCTTCTTTTCCTTTCTACACATTTTTACAATCTCTATGCCTATAGTGATTCTAGATTTGGCCTCTTCATACATTCTAAACCTAGTGGCAATGGGGTCTTTTGGTAATGCAAGCAGTGCATTAATAGACTTCAGTGCAAATTCATGGCTCATTTCATAACCCATTGGTGCCAACTATTTTATTCTAGGTTCAACTACTTTTATCATTGAATGATCTATGTCGACTACAAAACAAATGTCCATCTCAAACTTTGCAACTAATTCCCTTGGAATTCTACTTCTTTGATGCATTTTAGTATGAAATAATTTTAAGTATGCATCAAATACTATATTCAAATTATTTCCTAACTTATTTATCATCTTGGTAATCTATGTAGTTATAGGTTTATCTGTAGTCCAATTCACTTTACCGATGCTAGGTACAAACTTTTGTATGAAGAAAAATATACACACAAGTAGCAATCCAAACTTACATGTGTTTAACTTCTTTAACCTTATTGTCTTCATGTTTTCTTGTAGTTGGTGTAACAGTACCTCAGCAAGATCAACCTGGTGACCTTTCTCCATAATTTCGTATGCCATTTCTACTGCGCTATAGGGTACGCTATTGAGTCTGCTTGATTGAAATATCTTATACCTGATTACATGTGCTGCGAACTTAACTATTGGGTCTTTGATTGTTGAAATCTTTAGTGCCTGATCATCCCATTGTGCTACAGTGTTCTTCTCAACATCCGGTCGTGATGAACTACAGAAGGCTTTTGCCTTGTCGGTTGTAGGGAGTACAGTAACCCTACTTATCATTTTCTTTGTGACCTCTATTGGTTTATCCAACCATAATTTTCCATCGTGGTATCTACTCAATACAATTCTGATCCAATTAGTCTTAAATGATTTTAGGTAGCATGTGATACATGATAACCCTAATTCCATAATCTTCTTGTATTATGGTTTTAATTTTCCATCCGTACCATAGAGTAGTGAATGTGTTGCAATGGTTTCAAAGTATCCTACTTCTCCAATTTTGCAATGAATATACGCTCTTACATCTTCTTTCAATAAAACCCTATTTGGTATGCTTGAAAAAGCACCCATTAAATTTGTTTGTGCTATGACCTTGGGATGTGGCTTGAACTTAGGTTTGTCAAAATTTTCCCTTACAATTAGATTAACTTCTTCCTCAACATTTTGTGATTTTCTAGAGGATGATGTCGATGCCATAAATTGATTTAGGGTTTTGGCTAGCAGCATGTAAATAAAGTGTTTGGTAGCAAATAAAATTACTCAGAATAGTCAAAGAGTGATGTCGGTTTGATCTACAATAGCCTTGAATTCTTTTGAAACTCTTTTAGCTCAAACTCTTCTCTATGAAATCTCCTCTCTTTGAAATTGCAATGTAAAAATGAACTCTATTTCTCGTGTATTTATAGAATTTTTGATATTCCCACTCAAACTTTCATGTAATAAATGTTTGACCTAATCTTTCAGTACAAAACAGCTATCAGCTCAGAGACAACTAAAAATTTTATCTACTCGGTTAACATAGGATTTATTCATTGGTTTGTAATTTTGTCCGGTTAACCTTGTATAGTGATTACCGATGGATAACCAACTCTCGGTCTCTCTTTTACCGACTATATAACATTGTTAGCTCCTAACACATAAAACATAATGCATCTTTATTCATGTAGATTTAATATTTGTACATCATATATAAGGAACTATATGTAAAATGTGATCATTTTGAAATGTCAGTTTCATACATACCTATATCACCTTAAGTGGAGGTACCAATGTCACCCAATGCAGTGGACGAGGTTTCACCGACATCATTACTTGACTCAGCATTCTCATTAAATGTCTTTTTCCACATAGTGTTCCTTAACTTTGTAATATCTGCAATAGTGTATCCACTCTCAAATACATGGTTTTCATCTAGTGCTTGGTCTCTATAGTTCTTTCTTAAATGACCGACCAGTGCATACATGCCATTCTAGTGCTTGTCCAGCTTCTTGATTGTCTAATCAGATTCTTTCTGTAACAATTTTTTGCAATGTGTCCATATCTACCACAAGTAGTATAGTTAGCCCAAGTGTTATAATCCCAAACATAAGAATTACCTTGTCTCTTCGGTTGATAAGGCTTTCACTGTGTTTTATGCTTAGGAGTCCATACTTGCTTCATCTTAGCCTTACACTCTCATGCAATGTGTCCATGTTTATTACAAGTATAGCATATTTTCTCCATAGTAGTATTGTTAGCAATATCATTCTATTTATCTCTACACTCATAAGTTGGATGTCCAAACTTACCACAGTAATAACAATATCCATTAAACTTAGGAGTGACATGAGGTTTACCTTGTTCTTTGCTTCTACACACATTAGATGTATGTCCCGGTCTATCATAGTGATAACATGCCAATGCTTTAGGTTTCTGAGTTTGATTGTTGTTGACTTGTTTAGCTTGTTGTGATGATTCTCCTTCACCGGTGTAGCCTATACTAGCTTTAATCCCAAATCTTCTTTGATTAGTCAAAAAGTCATCAATATTCTTTGAACTATCCTCAGCCAATTTCTCTGAGTCTTGCAACATCTTCTAGTCTTCTTCACAATTCTCCATTCACTTGGTTGACTTCATGATTCACAGTCATCATTTGATTAGATACTTGGAAGTGATGATCAGTGAGTCTCTATATTTCATTTTCTTTATCTTGAATTTTTTCAGTCATCTATCTTCGGTCATCAATAGCTAGATTCCTTTCTTGCTTAGCTTGTCTAGCATTGTTCATTGTTTCTACCATTCTCACCATCTAAGATTCTTGACTGATTTGTAGTGCTTTCACTTGATCAGTTAAATGTTGATTCTTTTCAGACAAATCAGTGATTATATTTTTAGATCTATTAGAAACGCTTCCAGAACTAGATCCAATATGCTTGAACATTTCATCAATAGATTCTTCATGGTAACCAATCTCATTTTGTAGAATATCTAGATTCTTCATGGTAACCGATCTTCTGATACTCAATAGTCTTATCAAGCTTATATCTCTCCATGACTTAGATCTTTACCCTTTAGTGGTTAAACTGTTCAACAAGAGAACTATGCTCTGATACCAATTATTGAAATTAGGAGAGATAGGTACTAAGAGGGGAGGGGTGAATTAGTGCCCTTAAAATACTTTTATCTATAAACCTTTCAGATCTATGACTGTAAATAGTGATAACCTTCACAAAATAACTTGTATCTAATTACATGTATCAATCATTCATTTAACTTATGAAAGTAAACAACATGAAATCAAATAGCAATCACATAACACAAGTATTTTGGTAATGCAAAAACCCTTGTTAGAAGGTAAAAACTATGGTGGGGATGACACCCATAAATTCTTCACTACTATAGATAGAAAAGGTTTTCCTATTAGTGCTACAAGTTTTGATCACTTCTGGTGATCTTACCCTATTAGGAGTAACATATTAGATCAGCTAGGTCTACCTAGCTATAGGATTTTAACAACACTAATGAAGTGTGCACTCGGTTAAGAGATTTACATAAGACTATTAAGTCTACTCTGTTAAGAGATTTTATCAAAAACTCTATTAAAATAGTTAGAAAGCAATAGGAAATTATCTGCTAATTAAAAACTCAATTGTATGATACAGATCTATATAAAATGACAAAAGTCACCTTAACTATGATGAATCTCTGCTCTGAATCTGCTCAGTAGCCTTTTCTGATTCTGCTTAATCTGATATCCTTTGTAATCTATTCTGTTAACTGATAGACTTGAAGTTAGGAAAATGCTTCAATTTATCATTGATACATATATCTATTCTCACATCATTTCACACCAAAAATAATGTAAACATACATTTATATAGCGATCTTCTTTTGCTACTTTAACAAAATTAGGTTACACAACAAAATCATAACCCTAAGATCTATGGTGTATAAAAATGACCTAGATCAGACTATTATATAAGATATACATTGCATTTAATGAATATCATAGCATTAAATATTCCTTGATCTTGGTAAAATGTTTTCTAATATGTTGTAACCATTTGCATAGAAGAATGTGCTATTTCATATTACTATGCCATTTTATGTGATCCTTGGTAAACACTATATAAACTGCTTGGTGTATACTATGATGCTTGGTGTTTACTATCTATCGGTGTCAGTGTCTACTAGTGCTTGGTAAACTATTTGATGCTTAGTGTTTAAACATTACCGACTAGTCTATCTTGCTTCTAGTTACCGATTTTCTCAATATAAGTGACTAGTTGATATCTTTACTAACCTTTGACACTAATGACAACCTTGAATGCTCAATAGAGATAACATATATATATATATATATATATATATATATATATATATATATATATATATATATATATATATATATATATATATATATATATATATATATATATATATATATTGCAACCAATAACAAGAAAGGAAGGAGGAGTGCGACATCATGTGGATCTCTTGTAGGAGTGACTATGACTGCCTACCCTCTTCTGACACACACACCAAGAAGGATACATATAGATCATACAATGGGTTAGCAATGTTAGACCAATAATCATAATCACATATAATCATAAAAAGTCATCCACATGATAAATATATGCAATAAAGTTAAAAGATGTAACATATCTCATAAAGAAAGTAATAAACATATGAAAATCTATAGTGTCAGATGTGAACATGATAAATCACATCTCTAGGGTAGGCACTACATCCTACCCCTAGTAACAGGCTTACTCTTGGAAGCCTATAAACAAGTAGGGATAAGTAGCTCTCAGTCTGTTGTCCTCCTCCCATGTCACTAAGATATCATCTTGTAGGTCATATTGGACCCTTACCTACTCTATGATATGACCCCTAAGGGTCAAGGTACATTGTTGTAGAACACCCACCAACTCTAGAGTCCACTGCCCATCCATGACTAGATGTTTCAATCATTGTACCTTGATAGTCAACCTGTCTTTGATCAACTATTGCCAAGATCCTATGGGACCTACCGGCATCTTTAAAAATGGTTTCAAAGGCTTCTTTCTTTTGATAGGGTATAGTATTGGTGTCTTGATTTAAATTTACTTCTATATGTTCATATATCCCACAAGAGAAGGACCCAATGTCCTTGAAGGTGTAGTTGGCAGGAGGAGCACTAGAATGTTGATAGCTCCCTGCATTCTTGGTCTGAGAGTTTTGAGAGGGTTGGTTACTGAACCTCTGATTTTGAGTATGGTCCTGATTAAATTGAGTTTTTCCCCTACTTTGAAATCTATTTTTGAACTCTTCTTGGAATTTTTGTCCCCCTTTAGAAGGATAACTCTTTCAGTTAGATGCACCCTAATTTTTGTGTTTCTTGGAAATGGATTTGTTTCCCTGACTTCTATAAAATCCTCCTAACCCCAACCTAGCATTTATTTCTATCAAGAATGCTTTGTTGAAAACATACCTAAGGGTCATGGGTTTGAGTAGTGCAACTCTGCTAGAAATTTGATCATTTAACCCCCTGATGAAGTGTTGAATGATCATGGGACTATTTTCTTTATAGCCAAAAATGGGTTTCAACTCATAGAATTTCCTATAATATTCCAAAATAGACATGGATTTTTACTTTAGTAAGTGAAACTCCTCTTCCCTACTCTTCCTCTATTGTTTTGATAGGTATCTATCCTTGAATTTTTCTAAGAAAAATTCCCACGTGATGTTGTTCATGTTAACCAAGATCCTCTCTTCATCTACTCGCCACCAGGAAGATGCTCCATTACATAGGTGAATTATTGCACATCTAGCCTTGATATTTCTACTGAAGGGGTGCATATAAAAACAAAACTCAAGTTCAAAAAACCAATCCTCTACTGATGACCCACTTGTTAGGAATGAATGCTTGGTAGTCATTCTGTAGCAGTTGTTGCATTCATGACTATGATTGTCATTGATGTCAACACAGTGATCTTTTGGAGACTTGTAGAGAAGCAAAAAAAGTTTGAATTAGCGCACATGGGTTATTGCAATTAGAGCTATGTGATGTTGAGGATATACTCTTTGATATATTATATGTCTATGGTTAAGAGCATAGAAAGTAATTATTTTATTCATGGAAGTTATGAGCATTTTGGTGGAAGTAGTATTCAGGCAGTGTTCCTAAGTAGTAGTTTGTGGAAATTGGATGATATCTCCTAATTGGGATGGAATCTAGTTTTGCACAGTTAAAGGGAATTTGAAGACACATTGATAGTGATGTGGGTGATAGCACAAACTTCGAGGTCACATGAATGAAGATTTATTATATTTGGAAGCTGACAATTTTGTGTAATTTTGATGTAGCATATGGAAACTTTTATTTTGTAATTGTATACCAAATCATTTGTAATTATTTGAGTGTGGTATAAAGGAAGGAATGTGTTTCCTTGTTTTATGTAGAAGAGGATAGTAGTGTATGAATATGAAGTGAAGAAAAGAGCTAAATGTGAAAGAAAATTATGAAGGAAGACATGCGAAGTACATAGATCTGAAATTGAGATCTTGTGTAATAATGAGTGCAGTTTGGCATAGTTAGAGAAGAGGTAACATATTATTTTGTTGAGTAATACAAATATTATTTGGACAGTGTGTTTAGTGATCTTACCCTGAAGCTATTTAGGCAGTGGGTCCTTCTATCTTCCATAACTCTTAACAGGGTTAGAATCTTTTAACATGGATTCAAAATTTCCTAACAAGGATTCATATGTACTGAATGTATTTCATAAGACTCCTAACAGAGTCCATCCTTTTAGAAGGAATATTCATATTAGTGCATCTTTTGTGGGCATCATTCCCACCGGGGTTTACTCTTTGATCAAGAGGTTCCCTAGTCAACATATCTTGTGTCATTGTGTTATTGTGTATGAATATCTTTCTATAGTTTGTAATTATATTGCTTACATGGTTTAGTGTTGTTGAAGATGATAAAAGTTATAATTATCTGATAACTGATTCACCCCCCCCTCCCCCCCTCTTAGTTATCTTGGTGGACTTTACTTTCTAACAATTGGTATCAGAGCAATAGGTCCTTGAAAAAGAAGTTTAACAGCTTAAGGAGATCCACAAAAAAATTTATGAAAGAAAGGCCTAAGTTTGATGGAGTAAATTTTGATAGCTAGAAAGAAAAGATGAAGACACACATACTATGTTTAGGACCAGGTTATTGGTTGATTAAAAAGAATGATAAGACTATCATTGAAGAGGACAATCTTGAAACATGTATTTCTGATGAGAGAGATCTATTCATGTGTACCATACTTGCAAGAGAAGCACTTTTGACAGCCCTTCTAGAGAATGAGTACAGTTAGGTAAAATGTTTGAAAAAATCTCATGAAATTGGGAAAGCTTTACACTCTACTTTTGAAGGTGATGAACATGCAAAAAGAGTTAGATTACATAATTGGATATATGCATTTGAAGATATAAGAATGTTGGAAAATGAATCTGTTAGAAGCTATATTGGTACAATGTCAAAAATTGTTACAAGTATAAAATGTTGTGGAGGAACAAAGATAGAGAATGAAGTGATATGGAAAATTCTGAGGACATTGACTCCTGTATTTAAGAAGACAACATAGATGATTGAACAAGTTATATCTTGTACTACAAACTTTACAAGAGAGACTCTTCTTGGAAGATTGGAAGCATCAAAGATGAACTTGAGGTTATTAGGAGACTTACCTAGAATGGAGACAACATTCAGTGCTCTTAGTGTTCACCCTACTTTGTCAAGAAGCATCAGTATGAGCGGAGATTATGCTAGCAGCAACAGATCTAGAAATGAAGAAGACAAGAAGATTGAAGAAGGTATTGCCTTTCTTGTGAAGAGACAACCAGATGGTAAGAAAATTTTTAAATGTTGGACTTGTCAAGAATATGGTAATTTTGCATTGAAATGTCCTAAGAGAGTTAAAAAGTACAAAAAAAATTTCAAACCTAGAAGATCTAAGTAATGTTATTATGCTAATGATAAAGATCTTGAAGCTAGTATAGAGAGAACCTTAAGTGAAAGTGATAATGAGAATAATGATGACATAGGATTTGTAGCAATTAAAGAAGAAAATTATGAAATTGATGTCAAGAAAGAAAAAGCCTTAGTTTCTGAAGTCAAAAAGAAAGTTGATTGGATTATAGATAGTGGTTGTTCACATCATATGACTGGAGACATGAAAAATTTCATAAAGTTAAATGAATATGATGGAGGAGTTGTTAGAGTTGGAAACAATGCACCTTGTTTAATTAAAGGTATAGGATCTATTACTCTTGATGGAAAGACTAATACTGATGATGTTTATATTGTGGATGGATTGAAACATAATCTTTTGAGAGTTGGATAGTTAGTTGATAAGGGATATCAAGTTTGGTTTACTAAGAAAACTTGTGTGATAAAGGATAAAGATGGAAATCTAATTGGAACTAGATCTAAAACCAGAGGTAATGTATTTCAGTTGAATCCTACTAAGATGACATGTTTGATTACTAAAATTGATGATAGTCAGTTATGACATAGAAGGTTTTGTCATATAAACTTTGACAACATTGTGAAAGTAAGTACTACACTTGCTGTAAGAGATTTGCTTAAAATTATGAAGCCTACTAACATGATTTACAAAGAATGTGTGATGGCTAAACAGAAAAGAACTTCTTGTCCCAGTAAGAAGTTTACATCTGTAGAAGAGCTGGAAATTGTTCATACATATTTGAGCGGTCCTACCAGGACTAGATGATTCTATGGAGAAAGGTATTTTATGATTCTTGTTGATGATTTTACAAGAATGATGTGGATTGCATTTCTTAAAAAAAAATCTAAAGCATTTGATAAGTTTAAGATTGTTAAGAATAAATTTCAAAATGAATCTGGAATGAAGATTAAACATTTGAGATCTGATAGAGGTGGATAATTTACTTCTAGAGAGTTTAACACCTTTTGTGAAGAAAATGGCATTAAGAGACAGTTCTCAACCCCTAGAACACCTGAACAAAATGGTATTGTAGAAAGAAGGAACATATTAGTGACTGAAGTAGCAAGAGGTATGTTATTTGAAAATGATTTGACAAAGATATTCTGGAGAGAAGCAATGAACACAACAATGTATACAATGAATAGAGTACAAATCAGAGAAAACACAGACAAGACACCTTATGAATTATGGTTTGGACATGCACCCTCAGTTAAGTATTTTAGAATTTTTGGAAGCAAATATTATATAAAGAGAGATGATGATATTGGAAAGTTTGATCCTAGAAGTGATGAAGGTATATTTCTTGGATATTCTTTGAAAAGCAAAGCCTATAGATGTTACAATAAAAGAACTAAGACTATTGTTGAAAGCACAAATGTTAAAATTGATGAAAAGTTCAAAATTCAGGAAAGAATGCTTGATTATGAATTAGATGAAGAAGCTCATCCTAAACCTCACACTAGATCTACTAAATTATTTTATGAAAGTGATAGTGATTTGTTGAATGAAAGCCATAGTGAAGTCATTGAAGAACCTACAGCTAAAGTGAGATCTGAGACAGTGACACCTAGCAAGAGTTTATTAAGAAGTCATCCTATTGGAAAAATTATTGGAAGCATCAAAAGAGGATTTCTAACTCAGAATAAGGTACAAGAATAGTTATGTTTGATTTATCAAATTGAACCTTAAACTACTAGTGAAGCTTGTGAAGATGAAAGTTGGACTAATGTTATGAAAGAAGAACTAGATCAAATTGAAAAGAACAAGACATGGGAATTGGTCCCTAGACCTAAAGAAAAGAATGTTATTGGAACTAAATAGGTATTCAGAAACAAGATGAATGAATAAGGAGAATTAGTAAGAAACAAAGAAAGATTGGTATGTAACGGATACTCACAAGAAGAAGGAATTGAATATGAAGAAACCTTTGCACCTGTTGCAATAATTGAAGTAGTAAGAATTTTTTTGGCTTATGCAGCTCACAAGAAATTTAAAGTGTATCAGATGGATGTGAAGTCATCATTTCTAAATGGAGAGTTGGAAGAAGTCTACATTGAGCAGCCTGAAGGTTTTCCTTTGACTCAAGAAGGAGACATGGTATGTAAACTAAAGAAAGATTTATATGGACTAAAACAAGCAGCTAGAACTTGCTATGAAAGATTGGAAAAGTATTTGTTAAAGTTGGGATTTACAAAAGGAATGGCTGATAGTAATCTATACACAAAAGAAATTGAAAACAGTCTATTGATTATATTTATTTTTGTTGATGACATTATTTTTGGAGAAGAAGATGAAGCTAGTGACAAATCTACTGATGAAATGAAGACTGAATTTGAAATGAGTATGATTGGTGAAATGAAATACTTTTTGGGATTACAGATAACACAAAACAATGATGGTATCTTTGTAAGTCAGATAAAGTACCTGAATGACTTGTTGAAAAGATTTGGAATGGAGAATTGTAAACCAGTTGGAACACCTATGGTAATTGGACATAAGTTATCTAGCACATATGAGACTCCTGCAGTAGAACAGAAGAAATACAGATCCATGATTGGAGGATTGTAGTATTTGACACATACAAGACCTGATATAGCACATTCAATTTGAATTGTAGAAAAATTTAAAGTTGAACATAGAGAATCACATTATGCAGTAGTAAAGAGGATACTGAGATATTTAAGAGGCACAATGGACTATGGACTATGGTATGAAAAATTTGATGATTTTACCCAATGTGCATATACAGATGTTGATTGGGGAGGCAGTGTTGATGATAAGAAAAGAACCAGTGGTGGAGCATTTTTCCTTGGAGGAAGATTGGTTTCTTGGCTAAGCAAGAAACAAAATTGTATCTCACAAAGCACAACAACAACAAACAATTGTAACTAGATAATTTGGATGAAGCAAATGCTGAAGGATATTGGAATTAAGTTTGTTGAACCTATTGTCATAAATTATGACAACACCAACACAGTTAGTATGTCTAAGAATCCTATATTACATTCTAAGACAAAGCATATAGAGATCAAGTATCATGTTGTAAGAGAGAAAGTTGCTAACAAGGAAGTCAGACTTGAGTACATAAGTACAAAGAAGAAAATAGCAGATATATTTACAAAGCCTTTACCTAAGGATACATTTGAGTATCTGAGTGATATGCTTGGGGTTATGCCCCAACCTAATTTTGAGAAGTGATCCACATGGTTGCATCCATCCAGTGGTATATGAGCCTTATCTTTCTTTTGGACTGGATGTTGGTACTTCCTCTATGAGGGAGTATGTGTATCTGAGCTAAGTCATGAGGACTCTAGTGAATGTATTTTCTGAATAGTGTCTTTTGACATTGGAGTTGTTGTTGAAATAGTGATGAAATTTCTATCATTGATGTCAATGGGGGAGAAGTGTACATGAAAAAACTATTTGTACTATCTGAATAGGAAAAGGAAGCAAGAATTGATTGATGAAGAGAATTTGAAGCAACAGTGTTGCAGTATTGGATTTTTGGAACATTGGATGTTTTTTCATCTATGTTTCCATTAATGCCAATGGGGGATATTGTTAGGAATGAATGCTTGGCAGTCATTCTATAGCAGTTATTGTTTCATTCATGACTATGATTGTCATTGATGTCAACATAATGATCTTCTAGAGACTTGTAGAGAAGTGGATAGAGTTTGAATTAGCGCACATGGGTTATTGTAGTTGGAGTTATGTGACATTGAGGATATACTCTTTGATATGCTATATGTCTATGGTTAAGAGTGTAGATATTAATTCTTTTATTTATGGAAGCTATGAGCATTTTGGTGGAAGCAGTATTCAGGCAGTGTTCCTGAGTAGCAGTTTGTGGAAATCAGATGATATCTCCTAATCAGGATGGAATTTGGTTTTGCATAGTTAAAGGGAAGTTGAAGACACATTGATAGTGATGTGGATGATAGCAAAAACTTTGAGGTCACACGAATGAATATTTATTGTATTTGGAAGTCGATAGTTTTGTGTAATTTTGATGTAGTGTATGGAAACTTTTATTTTGTAATTGTATGCTGACTCATTTGTAATTAGTTGAGTGTGGTATAAAGGAAGAAATATGTTTCCTTGTTTTATGTAGAAGAGGATAGTAGTGTATGAATATGAAGTGAATAAAAGAGCTAAATGTGAAAGCAAATTGTGAAGGAAGACATGTGAAGTACAAAGATCTAAAATTGAGATCTGGTGTAATAGTGAGTGTGGTTTGGCACAATCAGAGAAGAGATAACATATTATTCTATTGAGTAATAAAAAGATTATTTGGACACTGTGTTTAGTGATCTTACCCTAAAGCTGTTTGGGTAGTGGATCCTTATGTCTTCCATAACTCTTAACAGGGTTAGAATCTTTTAATAGGGATTCAAAATCTCTTAACATGGATTCATATGTACTGAATGTATTTCATAAAAATCCTAACAGATTCCATCCTTTCACAAAGAATATTCATATTAGTGCATCTTTTGTGTGCATCATTCCCACCAGGGTTTACTCTTTGATCAAGAGGTTCCCTAGTCAACATATCTTGTGTCATTGTGTTATTGTGTATGAATATCTTTCTATGGTTGGTAATTATATTTCTTACATGGTTTAATGTTTTTGAAGATGATAAAAGTTATAATTATCTGATAACTGATTCACCCCGTCCCCCTCTTAGTTATCTTGGTGGACTTTACTTTCTAACACCACTTTCATCTCCATAAAAGAGAAGTGTCTTTTTTCTTAGAAAATCCCTCATGAGGGCTATGTTAGGGGTTTCTTCTTCTTCCTCAAATTTCCTTCTTCTAGGGCTTCTATCTATTTCTCAATGTTCATGATGGTGATGGTTGTCTTCTTGGTTCACCCTATCCTCTGTATGGTCCAATATTTGAAGGATTTTTTACATTATTAACCTTAATTGGTTACCCTCAAACCCCTGGCTTGAATTATCATCATTATCATGGGTCATGTGATTCTGAGCATCCTCATAGTCCCTTTAGGAACTTCCTTGCTAGGTGTTTTGGGCTCCACCCCTAGCTCCTCTATGGGTAATTGGAGGCACCCTAGAGAGTTTAACAAGTCTATGTCAGATAAGATTTTCTACTAATGTTAAGCTATAGTATAAGCATAATAAGCTGTAGATCTCCTAGTGTAGTAACCTAGGGCTCTAATACCATATGTCATGCCCCGCAAGGGAACCTGGAAGGACATAAAAATAAACAAAAGAATAGTGTAATTTTTTTTTGTACTTACTAAATTCAATTAAGTATTACATCCTAACAAGTTCCCCTTAGGGTTTATTCTATAAATTCATTAATAAAATTTCCATGAGATGCATTAAGTTTAAAACATGCATAAAAGGAAAATTCATTGATTCATTTATTTCTATAAGTAAAAGGCAAGAAATAGAGAAACTAAACATTGATATATCAATGCATTTATTTTAAACTTCTTTCCTTTGCAACATGTAATTATTATAGAAAATAAAATTCAAGGATCATTTTTATTTACATTTCCATACATAACTTGAAATATTCCAACTATAAGAATATTACTATTTATCTTCCATTCCCATCCTTTTCCTGAAGATACCCTTCCCAAGTGCATAGATGCATACAATAGTTCTTTCATGTTACAAGGCCTTATAGGCTTACATAAGTTTGAACACCTTCTAAAAATGTTCTTACGAACAACTCCACAATAAGAAAAATAGAGAGAGAAAACTAAAACATCTTCAAATACTCCAAAAAATAAAACACTCGAACAGTACCTCAAACATTAAATTCACCACCCAAGCATGTAGATCCACAAAGGTCCACTCCCCCATGCTAGGAGATACAACCATTATTAACACAAGGGAAACCAAGCAAGTCTAACGTAGTGAAATATCCAACCCCAACACAAAGAAATACTTACAAAAACACAAAGAACAATTGAGGATTTTTCCTATGATACAGATGAGGTGAGTGTCATCACAGTCTTATGTGTTGGGATCCTTCCTAGCAGTCATGTACTCTAGCACCCTTAACCATCCTGCCCTAGTAGCCACAATGACCCCGGTACTCCAACAGGACCTATGTAGCCATTATCAATTTTTCTTTTCTTTTTAAAAGGTTTAATTAATCCCATACCCATATCAAAACCAATTTTTGAATTATATTAGTTCTTATTTTAAAACTCTCCCAAAGATATCCATCTAGCCTCTTCGGCCTAGATCCTGCAGTGAGCCACTCACCTGGGGCACCTAGAAATCCTACTCACAAATAGGTCATCAAGGATGAAAATTTCTAGACTAGCATCCTTCCCTTATAAACTACAAGATAGGGTGACTATATTCCCTTCCCAAAGTTATCACAAGGAAACATTGGCACAAAGAGCCCCACATCCTACCCAAGGCTTTCTAGTCTAATCAAGACTACCAAAGTGATATCTAACTATTCACAACATCCTTACTATGGGTTTATAGAAAATATCCACAAACCATCCCAAGTTCATAAGAAAACAATTGATCATCCAACATGTTGACTATGAAAATTAGATTTACAAATAATTAAATTAAGCCATCTAAAAATTAATTTTAGATTAAACACCAATTCTAAATCGATCTAGTTAGAAGAATAACCAAACATATTTAAAATCTACTAAAAAATTATTCTTAACCTCTTTCAAATTTGGAGGTCCCTTTGAAGGTGTTGTTTCTGATGAGGCACTTGCACTAATTTTTAATGTTCACTATTCTAAATGTGCCTGAAGTATTCACAGGATAATTGGTGACTCTATTCTTTCTCCACATTTTAAAAGGGTTCTCTTTCCATCACAAGTTGTTTCGGTTTTCTATTCTAACATTTTGGACTTATCTCAGTCCTGGTCTTTACTTGAAGCAATTTCTAATTGGTGTATAAGGCCACACTTTCTGCATGACAATGCCTTACTCTTTGTTGTTTAGAACTATAACTTCTGGTTGCAAGACACTCATGTGGGAAGTGTGTTCCCAAGGCACTTATTGTTTAGCTCTGATAAATACATTATGCTTCTTGCTACCATTAAGGACTGCATTTCGACAAATTCTATTATGCCGCTTGATCATCTTTTGAATTCTTCCCCTTTCGATGTGGGACATAGAGGGAAAGCTTTTGCTAAAGTGTATGCTATGATTGATTTACAATCTCATATGTGGACTGTGAATTTGGTCTTTGTTTTGATGATGTGAATGTGTCATCCAATACGAGCAATGCATCCTCTGAGGGGATTCCACCAGTTTCTATATTAACATCATCGGTGGGTTTGAGCTCTTCACCTACCAAGCCATCTGTAACACCCCATACTACTAACCGAATAAAAATAAACAACCACAAGAGAACCAATAAAATAAACCTGAACAACACAACAATTTTTTTTTATTAACAAGGTACAACATAGAACTGAATTACAAATCAACTGACATAATTAGTTATTTAAATATCCAAGGTAATCAATTACATGAGAGTATATCATTATACTCAACATTTAATACAAACATACTAAAAGTTCCAGAATACATCTAATTGATCCTAGACATCCTAAGCACTATTCTGATAACCAGTAACCAAGTAATAATCTATTTTCCATAAATCTTTACAGTAGTCAACCATTCCCCCAAAAACATAGTTTTCCTCATCTAGAATCCTAAAAACACCAAGATATAAAACAACCACAACAAACAGGGCTTAGTCAAATAGTCTAAGATAATGGAATACCTCCAAAGCATCTGCACCATACAGGTTAAAACCTTAACAAAATAATCTGAACCATGCATATAAAAATAGACATATTTCATCATTACAAGAAGCATTTCATTTCTAATCAACATAAATAAACTCACAAAGAAAATGACAAGGTGATGATCCACTAGCTTTGGGTATCTACATAAGAATCAATGATCAGTAACCAATAGGAAACTCGAAGAATTCATTATGCCAGCCTTATTCTTTCCAAGCAATAAGGTAAAACCATTCCCTTACTTCACCAACATGTGTAAGTAATCAGGGAAACATATTTTATCTTTTTAAATTAAACCCATAGCCCATGAATTATTAAATTATCACGTAGTAATTAACTGACAGATATTCTTTCACCTTCAGGCTCTAGACAAAAGTCAGTTTCCCCTACTAAGGATCACACTTGCATTATCTTAAAACACTTCATACTACCAAAATAGCTAACCATAGTAAAAATCTGAATAACCAATTCAACTAATATTGTTTACTTAACAACGGAATCCATAACACTGAAACAACCATTTAACATTTCCACCTACATCCATGAAACCACTTTCCAAAAACAACCACAGCAAGCATCTTCTTTCATCACTCAAAGAATAACTTAAGAAAAATTTCCAATGCTATTCCTAGAAACTTAAACAAAATTAATATCCAACTCCTAATATCTAATTGCAATTTTAATAACAGAAAAATGGAAACATCCAATTCTATTGTCACCAAAAATACCTAAGATTCAATTCCATTCTTCGGTCACATTCTAACTAACAGAGTTATTTGTGAATCCATAGAAAGTTAACGATCAACTTTAATACCAAAGAATAATGCAGAATTACACATTGACTACATAATTAATGCCCGTATAAAAATACACTTGATCAATTCTGTTATCTCTGTTACCGAGTCACTTATGTACATACTTGTAGGCATAAACACATATATGTAAATATGTATATACACTCACAATACGTGTATATACATTCCTACAAATATATATACATACATATATATATATATATATATATATATATATATATATATATATATATATATATATATATATATATATATATATATATATATATATATATATATATATGTATGCACATACTTATAGGCTCACACACATATATAGACATATGAATATACACTCACAGTATGTGTATATACATATATACATATACATTTCTATAAGTTTATATATATATATATATATATATATATATATATATATATATATATATATATATATATATATATATATATATATATATATATATATATATATATATATATATGTATCCTTGCATTAATTTAGAGTACAGAGCATTATATCAAAGTTGTAATACAATCAGAAAAGATGAAATAATATATTCCAATCTAAATATGAATTATCAGTTACTGATACAACTCCAAAAATTCCACAGACAGCAAATATACTGCAATAGTAGCCATCAAATAGCCTTTAGACCAAAGTCATAACTAAATCTATGAAATAGTAATGTGACAACATTGATTTCCATAATACACCCCACATCAACCAAGAATACCATAGCACCAAGAAACAAAACCATGTTCTTTTTCCTGCTATAGCATGATCGTCCAAAAGAACTTGATTCCTAATAAAAGTTATCAACAGACCCAACAATCCTCATTAAAAATAGCTGCAAAATAGAACCAGAACTTAATTACCTACATCTAGAACACAAAACTGTGAACATTCATATCAACCACTAACACCAGAGACCGATACATATATCATACGATGACCATTCTCTGCAAACCCTTATGGTAACCAAATCTCCATTTCTTGAGCCCAATACTACAAGCTATTTAGACAGAGAGAAGCATTCTACAGAATCTCTAACCATGACTTAACAAAGCTTCCCTATACCAATGCTCGACAAGATAAGAAATACAACATTCTAACAGTGGCATCACAATGAACATTAGCTGTGTTTACTAAACAAAATAAACTATCAACTAAACAATATGAAATCGGGTACAAAATATGAATTCACTCCATGTTCCAATATTGCCAAGAAAACTTCTCACCATGGTTACACACTCATTCTAACCTAGGAACCATAGAACCTAATAACTGTACCAATTAGAGAACGCATATAAATAGAAATCTCAAAACCCAAATACCTGGCGACAAGACCCATATCAACACCAGAACAAACTAAACCCGCTCACAAAATAACATTCCCAAAGCTCAGTAAAAGAACTGGTAGTAGAGAGGCTACAGCTTCATAGTTTTCCCTCTCCATTACTACTTCCTTACACAATACATTGTCATTCCCACTACTAAGATCATGACAACTGACATGAAACAGTGAAACACACAAACCCCCAAACTCAGGAAAACTTACACTTCCACACTCCTATAAATAGTATCACCATTTCGACAAACTCAAAATCCATTTTCTAATCAACTGAACCAAAACACACAACCGAAATACCAACTTTCAAATAGTGAACATAACACTGCAATGTGCAAAACCACACATATTTTGAAAGACATTTCTACAGTACACCATAACATTTTAATCACATTACATAACCAGAATATAAACCATTTAAATGAATTTTTTTTATAACCAGATTCATAAAGAAAGCAAGAGTTTAGTTAGAGAATGCCCCTGCCTTTATAACAGAGTGGGGGTGTTCTGAACTTGAATTTGAAGCCAAAGACCTCGCTCCCAACTGGCGAGCTACACCAAAACTAACTCCTTGCTCAGCAAAGCTTAACCCACCGAAAGAGACCATGAACCAAGCAATGAAACCGAGCACCCTGTGACAGAGCTCATTTCATAAGAACCAAAAATTGAATAGTGCATTCAAAAGATAGCTTGAAAACTAGAAATAGAACCATGAAATGCAAAATGGAGAATCCCATTAATAATGCACAAGTAAACAACCATATTCCTCTCCAAATTGAACAGAATGACTCCATTTCCACAACCTTTCCAGGCATCAAACCCATAACCAGAACAGAGAAACAAAACCTTGCCAAAGCAAATGACCGACAGTGAACTGAAGTCATTGAATTCCCATAAACATGTCGTAGTTGCATTAAAGCCCAAACTTATCTTTCACTGCCACCTTTACTTAACACAATGATAGCTGTTACTGCAGTACACATACTTACCAAGAACTCCCACTTACCCTTGGTTAGAGTAATTCACATGTGCAAATAACAACCAATTCCCACTACACATTCGAACATAGAAAAAAAAAATAACTTGGCACAGTGAACATATTATAACATAGCCATATTAATCCAAGTTCACAACACCAAAGGGAGTACCTCAAAGCCATAACCAATGTTAAACAATTCACTAATCTTAACTTGCTAACCATAAAACAAAGAATGTTAGGATATTATTAATCCCCCTTCCATTTTAACACATATCTTCCCACTAACTCATTCTAACATAATAGACTTATTAATATTCATTTAAATTTCAATTTTCACTAAACAATAGATGCTAACATAATAAAATCATTTATACACTAGCATTAAACATAAAATTAACCATATTTTCCTTCACAATAACAGACCAATATAACATCAAAATCCTCATAAATGAAAAATTAATTGCAGAATAAGAATTCCTCATCCTTCTTCCAAGTAACACAAATTTCCAAGTACCAAAGTCAACAGAGAAATGGATAATTCAGAAAAGACAGTGTCTGCAGATATTAAATTAAATCCAATGTCATAGTCTAACCCAAATTAACAATTAATAGCCAACTAAATATCCCTAATCTGTCTAAGATATAAATCGAAGTTAGAACAAATTTATAATCTACTTCTAACCAAAAGAGTCCAAACATATCAAATTCGAACCAAGACATAAATCCATCCTAGAAGAACTAAACAAAGATGCGGAATAAAAGAAAAAACCAAGCCAGAAGTAGATAGGGGCATGACACCCTCCCCCAGCAACCTAGGCTTACTCTTGGAAGCCTGTAAACAAGTGAGGATGTGCTACTTTCATTACCACTACATCTTCCCATGTAACAGATGTATCATCACTGAGATCCCATAACACTTTTACCTGCTCTACCTTGCGACCTTTGAGGTTTAGTTCTCTTTGCTAGATAATCTGCACTAGTTCCAACATCAGTTGGCCATCTACCACTTGTAAATCATTCCAATTTAGAATGTGAGCAATGTCAGGAATATACTTCCTTAATACAGATACATGGAATACATCATGGATTCATGAAAGACTGGGAGGCAAAGCAAGTTTGTAAGCAACTGGACCAACACGCTCCAAGATCTCAAATGGTCCCACAAACCATGGAGATAGTTTAGATCCCTTACCATACCTAATAGGACTCTTTTGAGGCCTAACTCGAAGAAATACCTTGTCTCCAACCTTAAACTGACGCTCAATCCTATGTTGATCAACATACTTCTTCTACCTATCCTGTGCTGTAGAAAGATGCTCTCTAACACATTTTACCTATTGCTCCAAGTCTTGAAGCATCTTAGGACCTAGAATAATTCTGTCCTCAAGATTATCCTAGCTCAAGGGTGTTCTACATGGTCTCCCATACAGAGCCTGAAAAGGAGCCATACCAATAGAGCTATGATAACCATTATTGTACGCGAACTCAACAAGGTGAAGATACTCCTCCCACTTACTCTGTCTATCCATAATGTACATCCTACGCATGTCTTCTAATATCTGATTGACATGCTCAGTCTATCCGTCAGTCTCAGGATGATATGCTGAACTAAAATTCAGCTGTGTACCCAATTCTTTCTGCATAGATCTCCAAAGTGAAGCTATAAAAACTAAATCCCTATCAGATATGATCTTCTTAGGAATTCCATGTAACCGGACAACTTGTTCCATGTATATCCATGCTATATATGCAGCATTGTAAGAAGACCTTACTGGAATGAAATGAGCAACTTTAGTTAACTGATCAACTAGAACCATGATTACATCATGATGCCTGGCTGAAAGTGGTAACTCCACTATGAAGTCAATGGATATAGTATCCCATTTCCACTCTGGTACACTGTGAGATTGCAAGAAACCTACTGGATGTTGATGCTCCACCTTCACTCTCTGACATTCCAAACACCTAGCCACAAAGTCTGCAATATCCCTCTTCATTCTTGGCCAGTAATGGTACTGTCTGAGATCGGCATGCATCTTCTTCACACCAGGATGCACTGAATAGGGTGCCTTATGTGCTTCAATCATAACTAGATTCTGAAGATCCCCATTCTCTAGCACATAAACACTACCTCGGTACCTCATGAGTCCATCAGTGCTAATAGAGTAACCCTCACAGAAATCCTCTAATAGACTACCACTTTCAATTACTACTTTGACATCTAAGAACCAAGGATCCAAAGACAAGTTCTAAAGTATTCTATCCTTAAGATCCACTGTGAGGGTTAAAGAAGAAAGTTCATGACGTCTTCTACTAAGTGCATTAGCCACTTTGTTTTCCTTACCCTACACGTACTTCACTTCAAAGTCATATTCACATAGAAACTCCATCCATCTGCGCTGATAAGCATTAAGATTGGGTTGTGTGAATAAATACTGAAGACTTCTATGATCTGTATGCAACTCAAAATGTTGACCCAATAAGAAATGTCTCCATTTGGTCAATGCATGCATTACAGCTGCAAGCTCCAAATCATGCATAGGATAGTTGACTTCATGATTCTTTAATTTCCTGGACTCGTAAGTAATGACTCTACCATCCCGCATCAACACTGCTCCTATTCCATCTAATGAAGCATCTGTACAAACAAAAAATGCCTTAGATGGATCAGGTACTACTAACACTGGAGCACTAGTTAAGCATTCCTTGAGACATTGAAATGCTACTTCACATTCCTCTGTCCAAATGAATTACTTTCCCTTTCTTTGAAGTGATGTGATGGGATGATCTATTCGAGAGAAATTAGATACAAATCTTCTATAGTAGCTAGCTAATCCCATGAAGCTTTGCACTTCTGAGACATTGGTAGGCACTGGCCACTCAAAAATCACCCTAATCTTGGCTGGATCCATAGCTACACCCTCTCCTATGATAATATGACCAAGATAGCTAATGTCAGTTTTGAAAAACTCACACTTCTCAAGATTGGCAAAAAGCTAGTTCTTGTGAAGAAATTCAAAAACTAGTCTCAAATGCTGCTCATGCTCTTCAAAGGAATCTAAATACACAAGGATGTCATCTAGAAATACCATGATAAACTTGTCAAGGAAAGTCCTGAATACACCATGCATTAGGCTCATGAACATTGATGGTGCATTTGTTAGTCCAAAAGGTACTACTATGAATTCATAATGCCCGTATCTGGTATGAAAAGTTGTCTTGTGGATATCAGCTTCTTGAATCCTTAGTTGATGGTATCCAGATTTGAGATCAATTTTGGAAAACACCTTAGCACCCTTCACTTGATCAAACAAGTCATCGATGTGAGGCAAAGGATATCTATTTCTGATGGTCACTTTATTCAGTTGCCTGAAGTCTATGCACAGCCTTAGAGAACCATCCTTCTTTTTGACAAAGATAACAGGTGCTCCCCAAGGTGAGACACTAGGTCTTATGAGCCCTTTTTCCAGCAATTCCTCAAGTTGAACCTTCAATTCCACTAACTCTTGAGTGGTCATACGGTAAGGAGTCTTGGAAATAGGTTCAGTACCAGGCAAAAGATCAATCCTGAAATCAATTTCTCTTTTAGGAGGGATTCCTAGAATCTTAGTAACAAAAATATCTGAAAACTCCTTCAAAACTGGATGATCCAAGTTGGTACTCGAAGAAACTAGTTCATCAAAATCATTGATAGAAATAGCAAACAGTTTGCATCCTGTACGCAAGCACTTCTTGAGTTGTTTAACAAAAATGGTCCTAATTGAAATAGGTCTCTTAATACCTAAAATGTACTTGGCTGTTCCAAAATCATCAATACATCTGATGATCTTTTCTCTACAATCAATGACAGCTAAATGCTGGTCCAGCCAATCCATTCCAAGAATAACATCATACGAACCCAAAGGAATAACTCTAAGGCTAACTGAAGTAGTAAAAGCCTTAAGTCAAATCTTACAATCTACAACCACTAACCCTACTTCTACCTTAGATCCTGATGCCAAATCAACTTACCATGCCCACTCAGCTTTATTCACAAGAATTCCACATTATTTAACCAAATTTGAAGAAATAAATGAGTCAATGGCCCCAAAATTGAACAAAATGGAAATTTTCTTACCTTGGCAATTACCTTTTATTTTGATTATGATATTTTGATGATCAGCCTGCCTTTGATCTATGGTAGTGATGAAGGGTGCTCCCCTTAATACCACAAACACATAACAGAAATAGAGAAACAACAACAATATGCAAGAACAGAAAATTGGCTTCTTATTATCTCCACAAATGTGGAATTACAAACTTTCAGAATTACAATATGCAAAGCCACATGGGCATTCCCTTACAATATTCTATAGGACAAAGCCTCAAACTATTACCCAGATCTACTACCCAGAACTATTCTGAACTACCTAAGACAATAATACAGCCTTCCTTATATAGGCAATTTTCACTGCCCGAGAAGGTTCCAGAAATTTAGCCCTAAGGGCCGACCAAACTTAGAATTATTTTATTTTTCAATTTATTACATCAAAGTCAGCTCAAAATAAATTTTGAAACCCAAACAAAAATTTTGAAGGAAAATTATTTTCTGCCATTTCAGGTGACCCGACTTCCGAAGATCATAAGTCATCACCAGTTGACCCGATTGACTATTATAACCCCATTTCGGAAATGCCACGAAGCGCTCTATAGGCTTGACCCACGCAAGCGCCCATCACCCAAATTTTTGACCTCATCCGGGGCATCTAAAGCCTTCAAAACTAAGTTTGAAGTTTATGTACCCTGCTGCCAATACCGAAAATCTTCAATATCTTCCAATATACACTTGATCTGGCAATGAAACTTTACTAGCAGACTTATATGACCAAAATCAACCTCCAAGAAAGAAATCAGATCATTCTGAGCACATACAAAAATTACCAAAAATAGTAACTTTCCATAAATAGCAGCTCTACACAAAATAGCCCTTATTGAATATAAAAACATAAATATTTTTGGGTGATGCAAGATTGCTCTTACACCCAGGATGCTCCTGCATCAGACACCCAGGGTAATTTGAGAAGTGACCCTGTCACGACTCAGGCATGCAGAGGAAAACCAAGACGGTTAACCTCCTCCTTTGTTAGCCATGATGAATCTTCAACAGGTCGTCCTTTCCATTTGACCAAATATTCTTCATATGTCCTATTCCTTGTGCTTCTGCCAACACGACTGTCCAGTATGTCTTCAATCTCCTTGATATCTGAACTAGTTGCTGGAATACTCCATTGTGCTGCCGTGATCTCATCTTCAACACCTCCTTCATGATACTCTGTCAGATCTGAAATGTTAAACACTGGTGAAATATTTAGCTTAGTAGGCAATTCTACCTCATATGCATTTGCTGAATCATGTTTCTTCAGTATCCTACATGGTCCAAACTTATTCATTTTCAGCTTGTTATATATACCAACTGGAAACCGCTCCTTCCGCAAATGAACCATGACTTCATCACCAACCTGAAATTCCTTATACCTCCTTTTCTCATCTGCCTTAGCCTTATACTATGCGTTCATCTTGGTAATATGCTTCCTCACCTCTTCATGGATGTTCTTCAAGTGTTCTGCAAAATCCTCAGCTTCAGCACTACTTATTTCTCCTTTATCTATCTTCCTCAATTCAGATGCATTTCTTGGACTACTTCCATATACAATCTGGAATGGTGATTTACCAGTGCTCTTGTTTGCAGAATTATTGTATGCAAATTCTGCCTGTGGTAAAATCAAATCCCATCCTGTTGGCTTATCTCCAACCAAACATCTCAGCAAATTTCCCAAACTTCTATTCACCACCTTTGTCTGTCCATCAGTCTGTGGATGATGTGATGAACTAAACTTCAAATCTGTCTTCAACTTCTTCCACAATGTATGCCAGAAATATCCAAAAAACTTAGTGTCCCGATCTAAAACTATGGTCTTTGGCAAACCATGAAGTCTCACTACTTCTCTGAAAAAAAATTATGCTACATGAACAGCATCATTAGTCTTCTTGCAGGGAATGAAATGTGCCATCTTTGAAAATCTGTCAACCACCACAAAAATTGAATCGTGTCCCCGCTGTGTCCTCGGTAAACCAAGAATAAAGTCCATGCTGATATCCTCCCAAGGCTTCTCTTGTACAGGTAATGGCTGATACAACCCTGTATTCTGCTTCACTCCTTTCTCCATCTGACATACTCTACAACTCTGTACAAACTTCTTCACATCTTGCTGCAACTGTGGCCAATAATAATTCTCACTAACCAAACCAAGGGTTTTATCATGACCAAAATGTCCAGCCAATCCTCCGCTATGCTTCTCCTTGATGAGATTCTCCCTCATAGAACTTTGTGGAATGCACAACTGACTCCTTCTGAATAGCATATCATCTTGGATGATGAAATCCAACCATTTTGTCCTGTCTAGACTAACAGGTTCTGTACAAGCTTTCCAAGCTTCACCAAAATCAAGATCCTCTGGATACAAATTCTTGAGTTCCTTGAACCCAACCACTTCAATCTGCATTTCTGTCAGTAATAGTTGCCTTCTGCTAAGAGCATCTGCAACGCTATTAGACTTTCCACTCCTGTGTTTCAAAACAAATGTATAACTCTGCAAAAACTCAACCCATTTCAAATGCCTTTGATTCAATTTTCCTTGACTATTCAAATATTGCAAAGCTTGATGATCAGTATACAAAACAAACTCCTTAGGAAATAGATAATGTCTCCACTTCTTTAATGCCTGAACTATAGCATAAAATTCCTGATCATAAACAGAATATTTCCTCTTGGCATCATTTAACTTCTCACTAAAATAAGTAATAGGTTTACCTTCTTGGCTCATAACAGCTCCTATTGTAGTACCAATAGCATCACAATCTACTTGAAACACCTTATTAAAATCTGGAAGTGCTAAAATAGGTTGTTCTGTAACTTTTTATTTCAACAATTGAAAACTTTTTTCTGCCCCATTAGTCCACTTAAACTCTTTTCTATCCCCTCTCATTGTTTCAGTCAAGGGTCCACAAATACTGCTAAAATTTTTGATAAACTTTCTGTAAAAGCTAGCTAGACCATGAAAAGATCTTACCTCAGTAGCACTCCTTGGAGTAGGCCATTCAAGGATAGCCTGTACCTTCTCTGGGTCCATTTTTAGACCTTCTGCTGAAACTACAAATCCCAAATACACTAACTCTTTCTTCACAAAACTGCACTTCTTCAAATTAATCAACAATTTCTCTTCTCTCAACTTCTCAAACACCATACGAATATGCATCATATGTTCCTCCAATGTCTTGCTAAAAATCAAAATATCATCTAGGTAAACAATGACAAACTTACCCAGAAATTCTTTCAGAACCTCGTTCATGAGCCGCATGAAAGTGCTCGGTGCATTGGTTAGCCCAAAAGGCATGACTAACCACTCATACAGTCCTTCCTTTGTCTTGAAGGTAGTTTTCCATTCATCTCCTTCTCTGATCCGAATCTGATGATATCCACTCTTCAGATCTATCTTTGAGAAATACACAGCTCCACTCAAACAGTCCATAATATCATCCATTCATGGCAATGGAAACCTGTACTTGATTGTGATCTTGTTTATTGCTCTAGAATCTATACACATCCTCCACTCTCCATTCTTCTTTGGTGCTAATACCGCAGGTACAGCACAGGGACTCAGACTCTCTCGAATCAATCCTTTCTGTAACAACTCATGTACTTGTCTGTTCAACTCCTCACTTTCTGCAGGTGTCATTCTATGCGCTGCCTTATTCGGTAAACTCACTCCTGAGATCAAGTTCATCTGATGACTGATCTTCTTGACTGGTGGTAATCCATCAGGCACGTTATCGGATACAATATCCTGAAACTCATTCAACAAATCTGCAACTTCTACAGGAACATCTTCTACTTCCTCTTTACCAGCTTTTGGAATTAAAGCAAAACATACATGCTCATGCCTCATACCATCTAGGAATTTCCTTCCATCAACAAATGTTATTCTTGCATTACCACATACCTTTTCTTCAGTCTCCTTCAATGGCTTTAGCTTATGTCGCACTCCATCCTTTGTTAGGGAATAGGTATTCGCACGACCATCGTGTACAGCACATCTGTCAAACTGCCACGGTCTACCCATTAACATATGACATGCATCCATAGAGATGATATCACATAGTACCTCATCTTGGTACCCGCCGATCTTGAACTTCACTAGGCATTGTTCATTGACCATGACCTTGTGGTCATCCTGTACCCAGGCAATCCGATATGGATGTGGGTGTTTCTGTCTCTTGAGTTTCAACTTTGTCACCATCTCTTCTGACACCAAATTGTCAGTGCTTCCACTATCAATAATCACATCACAACATTTACCTTCACACTTGCACCTGGTGTGAAACAGACTCCTCCTTTGCTCAGGTTCATTCTCACCACTCAACAGGACTCTTCTGTTAATCAATGTTTCTCCTCTTTCAGCATCTTCAGAATTTGATGATCTGGCATCTTCATCTACATGTGCAACTCTGGCCTGGCCTTCATTTCTCCTATCTATTCTGCCTTGGCACTGAGGACATTCAAATGCCCTATGACCTTCTTCTCCACAGTGAAAACATGTTCCATGGAAGCCTCCTCTTCCAGATCCTTGTCCTCTTCCTCTTCCTCTCTGATCTCTATTATTCTGATCCTGGAAGCGATTGGAATTATTTCCACGCTAATTTTGATTGCTACTGGCCTCATCCTTCTTTTTCAGATCTTCATTTCGGCCACCATATGACCGTCCACCAGATCGTCCACCGTGACCTCGTCCATTTTGTCTGCTCTCGAACTTCTTGTTCAGCTTTTCCTCTACTTTTAGGGCAAATTGGTATGCCTCCTCAATACTGTTCATTCGAACTAGATTCAGCTCCTCCTGAATGCTTGGCCTTAACCCATTAAGGTATCGGGAAACTTTCTCCTTATCAGCTTCTGCATGGCCTGTTCTGATGAGAAGTCGATAGAACTCCTCTGTATACTCCTGAACAGATCTTCCTGCTTGCTTCAAACTCTGCATTTTCTTCAGTAGGTTAAGCTCATAATAACCAGGAATGAACTGCCACTTCAATTTATCCACCATCTGATCCCATCTTGTGATTTTATCTTTCCCTCTTCTATTTCGCTCCAATTGAATTTCTTGCCACCAAATCTTCGCATGACCTTTCAGTCTGGCCTTCGCAAATTTGACTCTATCAAGATCATCAACATCTTCGTACTTAAAATATTCCTCACATTCATTGATCCAGTCAATCAATTCCTCTGGGTTAAGATTTCTAGAAAATGTAGGAACCTCAATCTTAGGTCTTTTCCCAATATTGGAAATGGCCCGAAAAAGTCTTTCTTCCTCTTGGTTCACAATTTCAACTTCTCCTGCTTGATATTATTCTTCGGCTTCATCCTCACTTTCATCTCTGACATTAAGATTCATTCCTCTGCGAATCTCTTCTTGCAATGCTCGCACTTGTCTCTGCAGCTTTCTAACCTCAGGTGTCACAGCACCAGCTCTTCCGCCACGTTCTCTTTGTGGAGGCATTTTCGCGATGCGCGCTGAAACCCTTACCACGGTCCTAGTGCAAACTGCCTCACAGTCGGCAATCTGTTTACACACTCAAGAAAACCTGCTCTGATCCGCTTGATGAAGGGTGCTCCCCTTAATACCACAAACATATAACAGAAATAGAGAAACAATAACAATATGCAAGAACAGAAAATTGGCTTCCTATTATCTCCATAAATGTGGAATTACAAACTTTCAGAATTACAATATGCAAAGCCACATGGGCATTCCCTTACAATATTCTATAAGACAAAGCCTCGAACTATTACCCAGATCTACTACCCAGAACTATTCTGAACTGCCTAAGACAATAATACAGCCTTCCTTATATAGGCAATTTTCACCGCCCAAGAAGGTTCCAGAAATTTAGCCCTAAGGGCCGACCAAACTTAGAATTATTTTATTTTTCAATTTATTACATCAAAGTCGGCTCAAAATAACTTTTGAAACCCGAACAAAAATTTTGAAGGAAAATTATTTTCTGCCATTTCAGGTGACCCGACTTCCGAAGATCATAAGTCATCACCAGTTGACCCGATTGACTATTATAACCCCATTTCAGAAATGCCACGAAGCGCTCTACAGGCTTGACCCGTGCAAGCGCCCATCACCCAAATTTTTGACCTCATCCGGGGCCTCTAAAGCCTTCAAAACTAAGTTCAAAGTTTCTGTACCCTGCTGCCAATACCAAAAATCTTCAATATCTTCCAATATACACTTGATCTGGCAATGAAACTTTACTGGTAGACTTATATGACCAAAATCAACCTCCAAGAAAGAAATCAGATCATTCTGAGCACATACGAAAATTACCAAAAATAGTAACTTTCCATAAATAGCAGCTCTGCACAAAATAGCCCTTATTGAATATAAAAATAGAAATATTTTTGGGTGATGCAAGATTTCTCTTACACCCAGGATGCTCCTGCATCAGGTAGCGAAAATATGGTGGTTCCTTCCAGAATCACCTACAGTGGCCTCAGAACCTGTTGCCCTAGATCTGCCTTGGTTGTTGCCACGAAGGGGACAATTCCATTGAAAATGACCCAACTACCCACAGTGGTAACATTCCGCTCCTCTCTTGATACTCTTTTGCTACACTGAATATGCTAGAGGAGATACATTGCTCTGCTGTCCACTTTGTGAAGACAAAAATGTTTTGGGCTGCTCAGGTACTTTGAAACTCTTGTTGGACTTAGAGAACTTTCCAAACTTCCTTTTCATGAACTTGCCACTAGAACCACATGAAGCTACCCTTGAATTGCCTTGAGAAAATCTTTGGTTCTTGCTACTATTCTAAACAAGAGGATTCGCTGCACTCTTGATCACACCTCCACTGAAACCTGACTTCATCTCAATCAATTTGGCTTGATTAGAGGCTTCTTGAATAGTTTTAGGCTTGAAAGTACGCACTTCTCCTATTTTGGGATTTAATCCCCTAATAAAATAATTTACTAATGGCTTTTCATGTTCTTCCCAACCAGAGTACTTCTTCAACTCAAAGAATCTCCTCTCATACATATCCACCGTAGCATTACCCTGAGAGATATTGAAAAAATTCCTCAGATCTAGCCTGCTGCCAGTATTCTAACATGAACCTCTCACAAAACCTTTCAACAAACAATTCCCAAGTGACTTGAGAAATGTTGACTCCAAGATGCTCAAGTTCCATGTTCCACCATATGGAAGAAAAGGATCTGAGCTGCATAACAGTCCAGTGAACTCTAACATTACTCTGATAATCATGGAGGATAAAACATCTTTTGATGTTTAACAGCCATGCTTCAGCAACGGTACCTTCCTTGGTTCCATAAAAGATAGGTCCTTTGAACTTAGAAAGGTCCTTCAACTGAGCCCTTGCAATAGGATTCTCAGCAACAGCTGGGTTTGCATTAGGAACTTGAACCACATTAGCATTTGCATTCGCTCCCCCACCGGGAACATTGTTCCTAGCTTCAATATCATCAAGTCTATCAAGTATCCGTTGGAGAACTTCAGCCTGAGGTTCTCTCTGATCACCTTGATCATCTCCAAAGCCACCTTGGTGATCTTTTCTGTAGAAACTGATGAAATATCAGATTCAACTCCAAGATCCAGCTGCATGCAATAAACCTGTCACAAAGAATGAAGCAAAAATATGGAAAAAGCAAAACCCTCTTGTGCTCAAAAAGTTAGAGCTCAAACTGTATTAAGAGAGAATGAATGAAAAAATTACAAAAGCGGCTTATAAGAACAGAAACCCTAAAGCCACAAAAAACTAGGTTGTGCAATAATAATTAATAGAAATATTAATTATTATGCACCTAAAAGAGATAGCTTAAGTGAAAAAGAATAATAAAGGACTTAAGTAATTAAATCGAAATGATTTAATTATAAAGTCAAATATATCTATTACTCTAACACCCCCCCTTAAGCGTAGCTCAGGAGGAAGCAAACCTAGCACAGCTAAGAAAGCAAAAAAAAAATGGGTCCCGGCAACAAGGCCTGATCAGGTACCCAGTACAAGGAAATCTCTATAAACCGGAGTAAAGGAGAAAACCCAGTGGGAAAAACTCCTCTCCAAAAAGAGATGAAAAAGCAAGCAAAGACAAGAAGGAATGACTTCAAGAGACTCTCTCAAAGGCATAAGTACAATGCGTGCTGCCAACCCCCCCCGAGAGAGAGGGTCGAGGCGCCAAAGCCCCCCAGAATGAAAGAACCCCTTGAGCAATGAGCAAACCACTGTGACTCCAATGCAGAGGAGTGAAGGTCAGTGGGTGCTGAAGAGGTGACCTCGAAGGATGAGGTGTCACTGGAAGGCCGAGCTGAAGCTCAAATGAGAAGACACGAGGATCCTGAAAGGGAATCCCCAATGCAAGTGGTATGACAGGTGTGCTGACACTGTCATGAGAGAGGAGATGAGTGTCCTCTGAAGAATCCTCAACAACTGCACCTGGTGGCTCGATGAATGGAGCTGGAGGATCAAGCAATGCTGAAGAAGAATCCGGCTGAACAGAAAAAAGCTCAACAGGTGGTGGCATGGCAGTCATGACAGTAGTCTCAGGAACCACACAAAGGTTCAAACGACCTGACTGTACCACATGATGCTCTCTCAAAGTAGGAGAGTCGTGCTCTGACAAAGGTGGACCAAAGTGTGAGAAGGAGTAGAGACGGGTGGAATGATCAACTGTCCCTGTAGCAACAATACTTCCTATCATACTATCTCGGATGAAGACTGAATCTGGAGTGAACTCAACTGTCTTCCCTGACCCACTGTGAGTAATCTGAAAAATTGAGAGAAGGTTTGAAGACAGAGATGGAACATACAACACATCATTGAATGTGCCATCCTGAATGCATACAGTGCCTTTCCCACAGACAATCATAACAGTGTTATTCCCAATGATAATATGGGAAATAGGAGAAGCCTCAAAAGAAGAGAAGATCTCCCGAGAAGATGCCATATGGTGAGAAGCACCTGAATCTAGTATCCAAGGGACCTGTGAAGGGGATGCAATAGAAGCCCGCAATGCATGACCCTTTCCAAGATCCTGTTTAGCTGTAGAATAGATAGAGGAAGACTGATAAGCAGACCCCTGTGAGCCAGAAGAGGATGGAGAGGAAAGATTGCTCTGCTGAAGAAGAGCTTGCAAATCCGCTATCTGTTTCTCGTAACCATCAAACTTCTTCTGATAGCAAAGTGACTCATCATGTGTTCCCTTCTGACAATAGGAACATGAAGGGCTCTCAGTCTTCTGTTTCTCCTTCTTAGAAGAAGATGGTGGGCCAGTGGAGTGATGAGAAGAGGAATCAGATATCTGCTTTGGTTTCTGCTTCTGAGAATCCTGAAGTGTCTTGGCAAGCAATGCCTGTGACTGTGAACCTGCAAGTGAATCCATCTGAGTGATCTTGGACTGCTCACGAGTCAACCTGTCACAGAAAGTCTCAAAAGAGGGCATAACATGTCTGGTACCCAAAGCATCCATGGTGGAGTAGAAAGTGGAAGAAAAGATCTGGTACTGTCCTCGCAACTTTGAGAGTATCAAATAGATACACTCATCATCTGTCTTGATTTTTTCACATCCCTGCAAAACTGTACGCAAAGACTTGAACTTCATCAAGAAGTCCTCTATAGTGGGGAAATCAGAAGGAGTCAAAGAGGTCAACTCTGCATCAAGCTGAAGCTTCCGGAATTCATTGACTGTACCAAACAGGGTTGAAAACTTGCTCCAAATAGCCCTAGGAGTGGTCAAACCTTCCAAGTGAAATAAGAGACTGTCAGAGATGTTCAGTGCAATCAAACCCATGGCTTCATCCATTTTGTTCCTGTGCTGAAGAATTTCAAAGGGACGCTGCAGAACAGGTTGGTGTTCATCCAGACATGACCATAAGCCACGTGACATGAGCAGCCTGGTCATGTGTGCTTTCCATGTATGGTAATTGTGCGGTGTCAGCCGGGCCACAGAGGGGTCCGACATTGAGAGAAGAAGAAGACAAGAGTAGAAGGGTCTTTTCTGAAGTAAATTACAGAAATGAAAAACACCCCCCCCACAATGTATAAAACAAACCCCTGTACAGCAAATAACTGAAAGCACAAAGAATGAGGAGAAAACCTGGACTCCAGATGCAGAGAAGGAGGAAATGAGAAGCCTTGAATTTGATGCTAAAAAAGAGAGCTCAAATGGCTGAATCAACAAACCAAACTAGCATCATTGTGTCCATCTCAGAAAGAGCTTTCCGGCGATATATCATATGTCGATTTTCGAGTCCGTATGAACCCTGTAGGAGAAAAAACGCCCAAGTACCCCCAAATGTAAGCTCTCTGGAAAAAACCAGGGACGACAAAAAATTTGACGGCCGTATGACCGTCACTGGGCCGTCGCTGACGTCATCATGACGTCATAACCGTACGGTCGGAAAAATTTTGCAGTTCGCCGGAAAAATTTCACGGCGCCGAAAAAAAAGGTGACGTCAGCAGGTGACGTCACCTGCTGCATTGGCCGGGCGGAGCGGCGGCGGCGGCGGCCGGGCGGAGCTGGGGCGGCGGCCGGGCTGGGAGGAGGCGGGGCGGTCCGCGGGCGGCGCGGGGGCGCAGGGGCCGAGCTCCGGTGGTGCCTGGGTGGCACGGCGGCGGGGAGTTGGCGGCGCGCTCCGGAGTGCTGTTAAAAATCGGCGTTTTTCAAAAAAAATTTAATATTTTTTTTTGAAAATCGTGCCGTACGGCCTTAATAGGGCAAAAAAAATTTCTCAGATGTCCCGGATGCCAAATAGGTCGAATTTTATATGGAAATAAGGGTTTTTGGGCCTTCTGGATGCAACCGTGAGGTTGGTTTTTACCCAAAGTGCTCCAAAAAAAAGTAGCCCCCCAAATCTAATAAAAAACAATTGAAAAAACCCCAGAAAGAAAGGGCTGGATCCACAGCTTCAGTAAACTTTGAACAAGCTGCAGTAGCAAGGCTCTGATACCATGTAGAAACTGATGAAATATCAGATTCAACTCCAAGATCCAGCTGCATGCAATAAACCTGTCACAAAGAATGAAGCAAAAATATGAAAAAAGCAAAACCCTC